>CM077225.1:32538167-32638167 GCA_039654775.1 Spinibarbus caldwelli | reverse complement strand
TGAGGCATGCATTAGAGGCAGGAGCACAACTCAACAGCATGCGGTGGAAGAAATGACAGCCGTGACCTTCTCAAACATAAGTGTCTGCATGTTCATCCGTGTTCGCCAGGAACTACCGCCCCACGCGGTGTTAATTACACCGCTGTCACAATTACAGACAGAAAAGAGAAGAGACGCCAATCCCTCGAGACCTCCGTTCAACCTACGAAAAAAAAAATCCCCATCCTCGGCTTCAAAAGCGAAACTTTCAAAGGCGTTTAATTCTCGGAGAGCCTGTGTGTTCGAGGGGTTTTCGCAGCATAATATTACTAGTCAGTAAGCTGACAAAAGTTTGGCTTTGAAACAAATTCCCTGTTTTGTGAATACTGATGCTTTGCATATGCCCAAAAAACCCCAGGCAACATTTACAGACTTCCCCGAGAGAAATAATGTGACATGTTTGTAAATAATTCTCACAAAGCCTTCCTCTGAAACACAAAATCCCACCTAGACAACAAGCTGAGCCCTGCAAAAGTTCTGTGGCAGTACCATGGCACAATCATAAAAGATTAGTACTTTAACATACTATGGTATTTTGTGATTTTTATAGTTAAATGGCATGATATTAGCATAGTACTCCAAGAAACATCAAAGAATACTATGGTACTACCACATTACATACCAAAAAACAAAGGTTATGTCAGGATATGTCCCAAAACATGGTAGCGTGTCTAAAAATCATGGTAAAACCAATGTATTTAAAGGGGTCATATGACGTTGCTAAAAAGAACATTACTTTGTGTATTTGGTGTAATGCAATGTGTTTATGTGGTTTAACGTTCAAAAAACACATTATTTTCCACATACTGTACATTATTGTTGCTCCTCTATGCCCCGCCTTTCTGAAACGTGTAGATTTTTATAAAGCTCATCGTTCTGAGAAGTGAGGCGTGCTCTGATTGGCCAGCTATCCAGTGCGTTGTGATTGGGCGAATACCTCAATCATGAGACGGAAATGTTACGCCCCTTACCGCATTGTGATGCCGTGTCCCGGCGCCACAACACAAAAACAATAAAACCCATTATAAACGAGGCATTTGTTGCATCCAGTGGGGACATAATTACTGATTATAATGACTTATACTGTGTGTTGCATTGCTCCGCGTAAACATTACCATGTCTGCATTTGTGATCGGAGAAACGTCAAACAAGAAGCGCTACTCTACACAGCTCAAAACTCGCGTTTGAATAGTCAGTGGCAAATTCTTTAAATATGAAAACATACTTACAGGCTGTGAGTCAGAAGAAGAGTCAGACTGTCCTTGCAAAGTTGGAATTGCTCCACATTATAGAAACAGCCTTTGTGCAGGCCAGCATTGTAGGCTACTCCCAGGTTCAGGAAATAGTCCTCCGTAAAATGCGATGCACACACTCGAATATTTGGGTTGAACTGTTCTGGAACAGTGTTGTAAATACAACTTAACCACTGATTTGTAGTTGTGTCCTCTTTTGGAAGCCCAAACAAAGTAATTTCGCTTTCACAACGAAACACAGCGCCTCCAGAACATGGCGCCGGCGGTAGCAACAATACTACAGCAAGAATAAAAATCCCGCCCCCTTTCTTTGCGTATATGTTTGGGCGGTGTTTTGCAAATCTCCCCACACCGTGACGTAGACATGTGGGGGCGTGTTTGAATGAGCCGTTTTAGGGGGGCTTTCTTTTATAATGAATACCTCTTTGGTTTTGAGACTTTAGTCTTTGCAGCTTCAGGAATCTTATCTATGCACAAACAGCTTGTAACACTCCAAAGAGAAAGGAAAACTTGAAATCGCATCATATGACCCCTTTAACAGCACAGAAAGCATAACACACGGATCAATGATGATAACTTTTTCATCTATGAAGTTACATTAAAAATACAATTAATACAGACTAAATTATTGGAAAACATCTCTTGTATGATGATTCTGATTTAAAATTAATTTTGATTTTTTTTAAAGTAAAGAATATAATGAGGTGATGTAACAAAGTACTTCACTTTAGATTGGCATAATAGTTTATTATTATTTCTTCAAAAACAGTGCCTGTTTTATTTTAAAATATTAATATTTGAAAACAAAACAGAAAATTATATTAGAAAGAGTAGAAAGAGATCCCTTGTAGAACCTTCATGGTTTTCTGTCAGTGTCATTATTATTATTATTATTATTATTATTATTATTATTATTATTATTATTATTATTATTTTAAATCAAATAACCTCAAGTAGATGTCATATTTAAAAAAAATCATGACACTTTGAAAATAAAATAAAATAATAATAATAATAATAATAATAATAAATGATAATAATAATGAAATAATTTGTGAAAATAATGAAGATGTGGAAGGAATATATATATATATATATATACACACACACACATAAAATATTTATATTTATATATACTTATATACTTTTAAAATAAATATAAATATATATTTATCTTTACCCCACATTTTCATACATTTGTTAAATACAAATTTTGTAGTAAATGATTTTGTAAATGAGTTTTAAATTAGATTTTTTTTTAAAGATTTTCACTTCTCATATTTTTGTATATCCTTATTTGACTACAGAGAGAACAGAAGGAATCAAAATCATCTGCATGCTTTAAAAAAAATTGAGACAGTGTTAGCCTGAGGAGGTAATAAAATGTCAGCGCAACAAAAATAAAACAAATATTACAAAATACGAGATCAAACAGTATGTACAGCGCTCCTTTTTTTTCTGAAAGAAAACATCCAACAGCAAGAGTTTATGATGAACGTCAGAGCTGATTTAGTCCATTTATAATGGATTATTTATAAAAAAAATAAAATAAAAAAAAAAACACCTTCCCAGGCAGTTTATTCCCTATAATCCAGTCAGCTACATGCCGCTGAGTGTTAGATTACAGAAACTCCTACAGGCCAGTAGATTTACATGATATAAACAGGTTCTGACACAGTTGGACAACTCGAAAACAGCACTACTAGTTAATCTGGCTCGAGGAACTGATCAAACCTCATCGTGCATCCCTCGTGTTCTCTGCTTGTGTCAAGTTTTCAGCAATATCTGATAGAAGACTGTCCTGTAAAACCTCTGAAGCTATTTCCAGACTTGTCAGTGACAGATGCTTATTAGCCACTTGTAGTCAGATCCTCTTTTTGTCAAAATGTGATTTGTGCTTTGCTTCCAGCTGGATATTTGTCTCCTGACAGGGCGGAGTAATGGCGTGTCTCACAGGCTTCTGTTGAACATCGCTGCCACGTCTAGAACAGATTTCTCTGTGATTGCTGGTGCAATGGTTTTGCTGATGTTAAAGTTGATTTGTTTAGAATTTTGCTTTTCTTTTGCAATTTTTTTGGAATCATCCCTACCACCTGACAGACACCACAGAATCGGGCACCCTGCAAAATCATACTCGTCTTTGTGACAATCCTAGTCTCTGGAAACGGCAAAAAAATTTTTTGGATGGGACTGGGACTGTTACGTGTCATCACTTTTGCAATTCTGTTTGCTGCCAATAGTGCTGCACATTTCAGCTTTAAAGGTGCAATATGTTTCATATTCGTCTTCCAAAACCACTAATATGACGGCAATCTTGACATGTTGGCAACAGAACCAAAAACTGAAACAAAAAGGATCTCTGACACTAATTTAATTGAAGATTAATTTTGGGAGCTACAGCAAAGTTAAATAACATTTTTTGTTATTTAACAAAAAAATAAAGATTTTGCATCTTTATTTTCTAAATTGTTTTATTTTATTTTATCTTATTTTAGCATCCTACCCCTTTATATATGGTTTTATATCTTTATTTTCTAAATTTTTATTTTATTTATTTATTTATTTTTAGGTGTCCTACCCCTTTATATATGGTTTTGTATCTTTATTTTCTAGAGATTCAAAAATGTATTCAAATGTATACAGACTAAAGTAGACTCGACATTATCTTAGATGGCGGGAAAAACTGGAAGTATGACCAACATATCTACTGCCAATTAAATAAGAACAAAACATTCAAATGCTGCTTTCCTGCCTTTTTTTTTTTTACCTTTTTTCTCTCATACACACAGACACACACACACACTAAAAAAAAAAAAAAGTAAAAAAAAAAACAAACAAAAAAAAAAACAAGTTTTTTTTTTTAAACCCTAACCTTTGTTTACACCAGTGTTTTAGCCTGAAAGATACGGCGACAAGTTTCAGAAATTCTCCTGCTTTCAACTGCCACGGTAACGTGATATTTTCCACATTATTTTGGGAAGTAATCCCTGCATTGTGGCTGAGTGTACACACCATCAGCGTTCCTGCAACGCTGAATGCTCCCAGCTAATTCCCTCACATTAGACTCAATCATCGTCCATCACTTCAGCCACGCCGCGCAGCTCCGTGTTGACAGCAACCTCGGGGAACAGTGGCAAGCAGATGCCAGAGGAAACACACGGAGCTGTCCCGACCAGAACGACTCATTGCTGAGCTCATTGCAAAGTCCCAACTGAGCCCCGGCGTCAGGAAGCTTACGGGGAATAAGGCACATTGTTTGACAGAGGGGAGGCAAGGTGCGCCTAACCAGACAAGTGTGCATCACTCTGCAGTTTCCAAGTCTGGGTCCACAGCGGCTGCAGCAAACTCACATTCTGTAGTCTGTTTCGCAGCACTATACTCAGCGTTTCTATAGTATACAGCGGATTTACCCACAGTGCACCTGCTCTACATAATTCTAGTCACATTTATCATTGCTCAGTAAAATTTTGTGGCGAAATTCAGTCATTTCATCAGGAATCCATGTGATCTGTTTTGTTATGAGCTTTTTAAAAAGAAATATTAGGGATTTTTTATATTTCTATTTAGCTTCTATTTATATTTTTAGCTTCTATTTATATTTCAGTTTTAGAAATTCTAGCATTTCAACTACATTTTATTTTATTTTAACAAGAATTTTATTTTATTTTAAAAATTTTATGTTTTTTGTAAAAATTTCTATTTAGCTTCTATTTATATTTTTATTTCAGTTTTAGAAATTCTAGTATTTCAACTTAAGTTAGTTGGAAAAAGAAACATTTTCATTTATCATTTTTTTTAAAATATTTACATTTTATTTTTAACTTTATTTTAATTCCCAAAAAAATAAAACCTTTTAGTTTTAACTTTTAGTTTAATTTTAGTTTTTTTTTTCAAAAAATAACTTAAAAATTGAGAATGAATTTAATAAAAAATTCTTTGTTTTGGAATAACATAAGGGTGATCAAATTATCATTTTTTCATTAATATTTTTATTAAATTAATAAAAATATCATTAGAACTTGGCATTTCTATAGTATACAGTGGATTTACCCACAATGCACCTGCTCTACATAATTCTAATCACATTTATCATTGCTCTGCGACACTTTGTGGGTGAAATCCAGTCACTTCAACAGGAATCCACATGATCGGTTTTTTTTTTTTTTTTTTTTTTTAAGTGAATTTAAAAAAAAATTTTGGTAATATTTCTATTTAGTTTCTATATTTTTTTTTTAATTTCAGCTTTTTTTCAGTAATTTTATCAACTTCTTTATTTCAGTTAATTGCCAAGGCAATATAATTTTTCAATCAAATATTTCCATTTTATTTTAGCTTTACGTTAACTCCCAAAAACAATTTTTAACACTTTTAGTTTTAGTTTACAGTTTTAGTTTAAGTTTCAGTTTACTTATAAGTTTTTCACCAAATAACTCCAATTGCTATAGATACAGTTATTTTTCTGAATAATATGAGGGTGAGCAAATGATAACATTTTAACTTTTCATAAATATTTTTTATTTAATTTTAAAAATATATATATTATTAGCACTTTACTCAGCGTTTCTATAGTTTACAGTGGATTTACCCACAATGCACCTGCTCTACATAATTCCAGTATATAATTAAGGTGCAGTCACATTTGTTGTTACTGCGAAAAAAATCCCCACTCAGATTTCGCTCATATTCATGTTGATCATACGTATTTCGCTGCACTGACCAACAGAAAGCTGCTTGGTTTGAAAGTGATTTCTGTGTGAATTGTACTTCATACATAATTACACTGTCAACAATAGACAATGGGCTCTTTTTTTTTGGCAGCAAAATTTTGGAAAATGTGACCGAACCTTTGCTCAGTTGAAGGGGTCAAAATGGGATTTTTCAAATAAAATAAAAGCTCAATGCACTATGAAGCTTTTAAAAAAAGCTCAATGTACTATGCAGAAATATTCCTTCGCAATGCAAATTTATGCTAACCAAACAGCAAAACAAGTCATTTAGAAACTGTCATTAGCATACAACCACCCATGTTGACATATCAATGCCTATTCAATATTCAACAACTTGGCCTGTTGAATGAGAGTCTGAACTATACTGGCACACAGAGGCTAAACATAACACACGTCATTTACATACAGAAGTCTTAAAGGTACAGCAACAACAGCTTGTCGGGTCAGAAATGGTCATGAGAAACTAAATCACAGTTTTTGCTACAAGAACCCCTGAGTAACATTACAGATGGACTTGAGGTGGAAAAAATAAAATAGTACTAAAGAAAATGTTTCCTGTGGGCGTGTGCACTGGTGCCTCTTACCAGGCAGGTCTGAGAAGAGCAGTATGCACTCGTTGAAGCCGTTGGCCAGCAGACGGTCTCTCAGCTGCTGTAGAATAGCTACACCGATGCAGAAGGGGAAAGAGGAGTTTCCCAAAAGCAGAGTGTCCCACAGGTGGAAGATCTTGTGTAGGGGGAACACATCTGCGGATGAAATGGGACAAGAAATGACTTATTGCGAGTGTATTTTGAAGCCTTTGCACTGTAACAGCTGCACATTAATATGGTCAACAGGCCTTCTGAATCATAGCTGCTGCTATATTGTGTAATTTCTGATTTCAGATTGTGCATTTTCAGATTCCAGTTAACAAGTATAATAAGTAATTAATTTGCTGTGCATTTAAAAAAATGTGTTTATAGTTGCGTGAACATCAAAGGACAATGTAGCATCTTGAAATATTTTTTTAATTTTATAGTTAATTCTTATAGTTTATAGTATAGTTTTACATTATTAATATTATTACTGCTGTAATAATAATACTAGCTTGTATATTATTATTAATAATACTGTTTAATGTAATAATAATGTTGTTATTATTATTATTTTTAATAATAATAGTAATAAGTGTAACAATTATAATAATAAGATTAATAATAATAATAATAATAATTATTATTATTATTATTAGCAAACAATACTGTTAATTATAATAATGTACAAATTATTGTATAAATTATTATTATTTTTATTGTGTGTTTTTACCATAAGATACGGCACATTACAGTATGCATGATTAAACAATGACCAATTACTCCATCAGTGCTTATTGTTTTGGAAATGCAAAAAGAACAAATCTGACGCATTTATCATCATCAAGATATCGTAATCAGAACAATTCAACACGCCAAATTAAGTGGCATAAATTACTACAGTGCAAATCACTATAATTACTGCCAAGGTTGTATGTCCTTCTATAGTTTTACCAACACTGTTTTTGCAACCTTAATTTGAAGATGTTTTATTCCACAAAGCTGAACAAAATGAGTCAACTTTAGGAGGAAAATGGACGGTAACACTTCATAATAAGGTCCTATATGTTATTATTCTTTAGTGCATTAGGTATAATCCATTGAAAATAATTATGAAATTAGCAAACGCCCAATCTTGCCGATGAGTCGCTGATACTTACGTGTGAACATTGTAAGGAACC
The DNA here is from genome assembly GCA_039654775.1 of Spinibarbus caldwelli. NCBI lineage: Eukaryota > Metazoa > Chordata > Actinopteri > Cypriniformes > Cyprinidae > Spinibarbus > Spinibarbus caldwelli. The sequence continues at coordinate 32,630,395 of CM077225.1, read as the reverse complement.
ACGGGATCGCATACAGCTGAAAGGAACATAAAGAAAGAACATTCATTCTTGCACAAAAGCCATTTTTACATGAGCAACAATGTGATTAATATGAATAAACAGCACGGGCCCTTTTCTAATTCCCAATAAAACACCTCAGCGATTGTTAAATTCATCAGAGGAAACCTGTATTTGTAATTCAGGCCTTTGCTTCACAGCCCTCTGTGAAACGAGAGGACGTGTGTGGGAGTGTAATGAACAGCCAACATCCCCACGTCTCTCTGCCGTCTCCCTCCAGCACCTGTTCCAACACTGCCTCTTTTCCCATGGTTCTGCTCGGTTGCGGTTGGGTAGGACGTATAATCCATTTCAGCAGTTGATTGGTGGCTCGGCCTCAGAGGGGTTTAGGGAGAAATGAGAGGACGAGCGCGAGACAGGCTTCGGTCTAGCCAAATCAGCTCCCTGCTGGGAAGAGCTCCATCTCTGACTGAGACAGACTGACCGCTGCTAAACATGACAGCACGGCCGCGGAGGAGTCGAATTAAGAGGCAATGAGGAGATGTGCACGATGGGACGAGGTCCAATGACATCCTGACATTATGTTTATAATAATAATAGTTATTATTATTGTATAAGTATTTTTAATAATAGTTTCATAATTTTTTTTTTTTTGCAAAATGATCTGATGTTCTGGTTTTGTAGCATCAAAAGATTTTATTATTATTATTATAACATTCAAAAGTTTTGGGGTCGGTAAAAATTTTTTCATGTTTTTGAAAGAAGTTTCTCGTGGTCACCAAGGCTGTATTTATTTGATCAAAAATACAGTAATATAGTGAAATATTATTACGATTTATGTTTTCATTTTAATTTGGGGTGACCAATATGACCAAAATCTTCACACAATATGAGTAATTTTATTTCACTGTAACAATAAATCACGATATAGTTATTTTTGCTTTAAATAGGGTCTTTATGATATCAAAATTTTTGATACCACTGAAATTTCATAATTCTTGTCACCAGTGTCAATATCACAAAAAACTAATACTAGCTTAAATTAAAAAAAAAAGAAAACGAAAAACCCAAACTCACTGAAGATAAGTAAACAGTCAGCAATTAAATAAGAATAAGAAACTAATTACAAGCAATAGGACAAAAACCTACAGTAGAACAAATAAATAAGAAATGCTACATACATTGTATAAAGTAATCAAATGTATACAAACACTGTATATTCTTCACTGTGTAAATTAAATATATATTTTTTTCTTATTAAAGTTGCAAAAGTGATTTAGTCAAGAGCAGTGAGAGATTTTCTCTCTTTTGTTATTTGATTAACATGAATGAGAGACAGCAGGAATATTAGACTGCTGTCACTTTAAGAGCTGCCCGGATCCAATATACTGTTACACGTGTTTTCTTTCTCAGCTGTTTGCTTTCACTTAAGACCTAAATTACTGCATTTAAGAGGATACTTGCAAAGACGGGTATTTTGATACATACAAATGTGTGTATTTAACTGTTCAAGGCCTATAAAGCAGCAAAATAATCAATACTCCCACGGTCTATGAGCACCGTCTTCACATGCGTGCCTCTCTGACAGCATGCGCATGTAGTGAAATGAGTTCTTTTTTGCTTCTGATTGCGTTTTAACAGCTTAAAATCACTTGTTTTTAAACCGCAATGCTTAAAAACGCGTGCCAATTATAAGTTTTCGTGACCACGTAGCACAGCAACGTCGCAAGAGCATGTAACCGCAATAGAGACGACAGTCCAAAATCTCCACCAGTTGAGAAATTTCTACCGTTTAATTGTGTCTACCAATATACCCCTAATTTTATATATTTTAAAAAGCAATTCTTCCTGCGATTGCAAAGCTGAATTTTCAGCATCATTGCTCCAGTGTCACATGATCCTTCAGAAATCATTCTAGTTTGCTGATTTGCTGCTCAAAAAAAAAAAATATTATCATCAGTGGTCAATGTTTAAAACAGTTGTGCTGCTTGCCATTATACCATTATATTTTTTTACTGAATAGAAATGTTCAAAAGAACAGCATTTGAAATCTTTTGTAACATTATAAATGTCAATTTTACTGTCAATTTTATTCATTTTAATACATCCATGCTGAATAAAAGTATTAATTTATTAAAAACAAAAATCTTACTGACCCCAAACTGCCATTAATGTCTCTCTAAAGTAACAGAATGACACCCTTGATTGCATCACAATGTAGCTCAAATAGTAGAGCGTGGCGCTAGCAATGCCAAGATCGTGGGTTCGATTCCCAGGGAAAGCAAGAGCTGATCAAATGTAAAAACTGTAACTTGAATGCTATGTAAGTCGCTTTGGATACAAGCGTCTGCTAAATGCATAAATGTAAATGTAAATATTACCCAATTTGGTCCGAAATTACATGCTTGCCATTTAGTCCAAGCAATTCAACGAATGCTTTGAAAGGAAATCAAAATAAAAGCGGTTAGTTTTGGCAAAATACTGGCCTATCCAACATTATCAGAATACCAACATGAAGCAGGACACAAAACTAGGTCACTTTGCTGTGAATTTCAGGCCTTGTGCTTCCAAATATAATAGCACTCATGCAGACTTTACTGAACTGAGCCAAATCCTCGACTAACATCAGCCAAGATGCATTCATGCCTCAAAGACAGTTTGATAATAACAAGATAAATCAAGTCAAGATCAAATGTTATCCCATCTACAGTGAAAATTAAAATGACAACAACTGTGGGAACAAACGGCCATCAAGCAAACAGTGCAAAAGCATGTGGTGATGGACGAAAAGACTCTAGATTTCCTGAAGAAAATGTGAATTTAAAAGAGAGCAAGGTGACTTTGGAATTGTGCTGACAAGAAAACAAACACTTCCAGATCAAATGCATTGAATCATGGCAGGGTTAAGCACATATAATGGTCTTCTCAGAGACTCCAGTTCGGCAGTGGTTACATCCTCTCATGAGTCTTCTTTTGATTCTTGCGGTCGAACCATAACAGCAGCTGTGCTGAGGTTCACTCCTTGCATCAAAGACCAATTCCATGTTGATTCCCACATCTCATCATTTATTTGGACCCTCAAACGCAGAGCTGTGGGTGGATTTGTCTGTGGAGGTCACCTATCCATCAGTGTAGAGAGACATCATCTTGGCATTTTAAAAAGTAAAGAGAGAGCGTTTGAGAATCCCAGAATGTTCCGGTGTGTGCGTGCTCGAGGAAACCTTGGCCAGTGATCAAATCTCAGGGTCAGCCGCGTGTGTGAGTGCCCTATCAATGACACGAGCCACAGCAGACCTAACGTGTGACAGGACGTGAATGCATAGATGTGCTCAATCACTCTAGAGAGGATCTGCTGTCAAAAACAAGCCATTATATATGCAATCAAAAGCATTTTACCTTTAAAACATTCTAGTATGAGACAATAATATGAATATCAACTCAAAATTGAGTGTACTAACTACCCTTTTAGTGACAGGGGATTGGTCAATTACAAGAATATATAACAAGTTAAATGTAAAAAAAAAAAAAAAAAGGGAAAAAATAAAAAAATAAATACTAATACTAAAGTGAAACCAGAAAAAACAAATCAATCCTAAACAAATCAAATTAGTAAATGTAATAATTCATTACTTGAGTAAATATTATTCATTATAAACAATATTTTATTATATTAAATTCAGTGTTTCTGCAAGTTTTATCAAAGTAAATTTAAGACTTTTTGAAGACCAATTAAAGATAATTTGAAAAATAAATTAAAGGGAAAACAATACATCAATATGTTCTCTAAATATAAATTGTATTAGCAGCACTTCAAATAATACAAGTTCCAAATAATCTCCATTACTTTTTAATTAATTTTACACAAACACACACAAAGATTGCTTAACTAGAATATGAACATAACTTTGAGTTATTATTTAAGACCATTTAAGGCCTTAATTTGTGGAAGGGCAAATTAAGACTTGTATTATATATATTACATAATACATATATTATATTTATACATTACATAATATAAATAATATAACAAATAAATAAATATTGTATTATATAATATATAAATGTTATTATTATTCAATAGTAATAATATAACTAATAATTTATTTATAATAAAATATTATTATTAATATTATAACATTAATTATAATATAATTATTTATTACTTAATTAGATTATATATTATATTTTTGTTAAAAAATATAACAACTATGTAGTATTGTGGATTTTCAGAAATGTCTAACCTCTTCAATACAACAAAAGGTTAATACTGAGTAAAACGTTGCTCAATTATATTTTAGATGCAGTATTTCCCATTACCTTTTTACTCTGCCAATGGAAACACTTTTAGGAGTAAGCTAGCATATAAATGACTCTCAAAGCTAACAGGAATGGACTGAAAGCCACAAAAATAAAATATTGATTTCATGGGGCATGTAACAAAAGTAAACAATGTCAATTTTGATTTGATTTTGATGTGATTTCACGTGTCTTTGAAATATTTACACTTACATCAGGTATGAATCCAATATCGTTCAGGTGGTTGTTGAGCTCGGGGTCGTGGAACGCAATCATCTGCGAGAAGACGGTCAGATATTCTGGAGAAGTGAAGAATAAGAGCATTCAAGCGTTTGTACTCGGGCCAAAAACTCTTTTAACACGTTATACCCATGGCAGGACAAACACTTTGCTCAAAGCTCAGTCAGAGAGCAAAACAAAGCAATTCTGCTCCTGAAGTGCTGACAGCTGAGCTAGCAAACGCAACAACAAACATGCCCAAATGTCAGGCAACAGAAATCCTTTAAGTGTTTATGGCTGTAATCACTGCAGTGTAAGGATTTTTAAGCAACAGCTGCAATGTAAGCAAGCACATGCAAACTGCCACGCAAATCGGGCATGTTGTAAATTGATTAAATGTGTTTGGGGTATTTTTTTGCACATTCCCAGTCTAATACTGTAGTTCTATTCTTTATGGAGGAACAAAAAAAGATCACCTTACCTTGTATAACATGTGAGTTGTCCTTCAGGAAGAAATTGTACAGATATTTGGGTATGAAGGCCGACATGCATGCATATGCAAGAGCTGAGAGGAAAAATAATAAAAAGACAGAGTTAGTTCAGCTAGAGGCACTAATATCAGGAAGAATGTCCAAAACTAAATAAATAAATACAGAAAAAATTGGCCAGAAATCTTACCTTCGTTGTTGAAATTTAGATAGAGGAAAGGTGCGCAAAGCGAATCCAAGCCTACAGCAAAAACATCAAATCAACACATACACAGGATAACCTCATAAGACCTGTCAAGAACATGCACATGCCATATTTCACCCTAAAAAAAGGCTATTTTTTTGGAGGGTTAAGATTTTTTTAATTGTGACTTGATTTCCATCCCATTAATAAGAAAGCAAGAAAAAAATTAAATGAAAAGAGAAACATAATTTAAATATTTGTACATAATATTTATAAATTATGATAATAAGAAAAAAATTTAATTAAAAGAGAGAAATAAACAATTTATTTTTTATACATATTTATACATTATGATAATAATAAAGAAAAAAAAATGAGAAAAGAGAAAGAAATAAACAATTTATTTTTTTATACATAATATTTATACATTATGAAAATATTTGTTGTATTGCCTGTAATGATAGTTATTGAAATAAATACTGTATTACAATAATAACAATTGTTATTCAGAATAAAGTAGATAAAACTCAGAATGCAAAAAAATAATGCAAATTCTAAGGAGAAAATAGATTATGAAAATAACACTGAAAAAAAAACTAATTTCTTTATGAAAAATAAAATGGTTATTTAAACTGTAAAATATTTGTACATTATGGTACCTACATTCATTTATTTACTGCTGCATTCATTTATTTACATATTTCCACAAATTACTGTGATTTTTGTTATATCAATAAATCAGCTTAAATGACTGTATTACAGTAATGAAAACATAATAAGAATCACCACTGAGAGGAATTACATACCATTAGAATTATAATTTTGCTGGAAAATGTGTTTAATTGTAATGATAATACATGGCATAATGAAAAACACCTTGATATTCCTAAAAATAAGCTTGGTTTTCTTTGCAAAAAAGTAGAATTTCTTAATATTTTAGGGTGAAATATGACGCAGATGTGTTCTTGAAACATTTCGTGAGACTCACCCACACAGACATTAATAAATCATATCAGCGACCACACTTGATTTCATCTGCCATCTTTATCAAACACTGAACGTACAAAAGAAACACTGTGAGCCTTTGCTGCCATCTAGTGGCAGAAAGAGGAACCGTGCATGTGACCCCACCCAACCATTGCTCCATCACCTTGCCAGTACACCAGATCAGGATGAGACACCACCCAAGCCTTGAGCACCCGCCGAAACTTGACGTGACCCTGAGGTGAAGACAGCAGCTCATCGTACTGGTGACAGCGAGGGATGTCCACTTCAATCTGCGTGACAAATGATAACGAAGGCTTATAATGCATCAAATCTGCAGGCTTAAATGAACTCAGATGAGTGGCTAGGTGGGCGACGTGTCTCAGTCAGCGCTGTTTGCTCCGGGATCGTTTGAAATATTCAGCAGTGGATAGCCAAATCTTAACAAGGCTTAAAGATGAAGACAGGCACTTCTCAAATAAAGTGAATTATTCAACAGGCTGATGAATTATTCAGCTTTTCGATAACCTCAATCACTGCGAAGACTATTAAACACATGGAAAATGATCTCACCTGTCTATCAGTGGGGATAGGCGTGTCCTTATCGATGCCGTCATATTTTGATTGGATATCTCCCTGTGGGAGTATATTAACAGATATGAATGTGGGAGTGTTGCACTAAAAGCATGTTTAATATTAAAATGGAATAATAGTATTGCTTTAAAGTGAAATGTGCATTGAATTTATGTCAAAATTTGATTGATTGCACACGCCATGCATCAATAGTCCATTAATGACCAGAAAACGCCAGGCATGCTTTTTGGTTGCCAAATGCATCAACATTTTGATTTGACTCTAAAGAAAATCAGCCTACAGTTCCCTATAAAAAAGGTCATAAAATGTCTATTGCTGAACAATTACGATATATTCCTTGGCGTATAATATATCCAGTATTTGTGTGTACCTCAACTCCTAATAAAGCAGCCCAGGCCAGACCCCTCAGAAGAGGAGGAATATCAACCCTCGCCTCCTTCCAGATCTGGTTCTTCTTGTAGGGGTACGCCTAAAAATTAATGCGAAACACATTTATGGAATTATTTACAGTAATAGCAGTTTGTTAAAACTCGTTTTATGAGCTGATGAAGTCTGTTAAACTGATATACTATGAATTATTACTCAACGTCAAGGGTTCTGCGATCACCATCAACAAAAAAAAAAAGTGTTTCAAAAGGACAGATAAATCAATATTAATGATTTGTCTTTTTGAAAATGTCAAGAATTAAATCCTAAAACCTCAAAAACAACTTTCGGCATTTTGAGACAAAAATCATAATAAAGCACATAATTTTGACTCTTTATGAGCCACTTTTTCTGTGGGTGGACATCCATCATGAGGTGATTTCATCAGCTATTTTTTTTATGTGGTCATTTTCAGAAACTGTGTGTGCGTGAAGGACCTTGAGCAGTCTGTCGAAGAGGACAATGCGGGTGAGCTGGTACTCGGTGTCTCTCTCTCTGATAATGAGGGGCAGTGTGACGGTGGCAGACAGTTCATTACTGCTGTTAGACTGAGGCAGGCTGGACTGCCTGCGGGACACACGGGACATTTCTATAGCATCAGACAGACAATGACTGCTGCCAGACACACCAGAATACTGAACACCAAATCAGACTTAATGAATAAGAGATGATTTCTTACTCATCTTCTAGTAACGGATAGTACGTCTCTCCTGCAACATCCTTCAGCCTCTAGAACGAGAGATAAGCAGTGTTTTAGTATGTCAACTCATGTTTTTTTTTATTTGTAAAAAAAAAAAAAAAAAAAAAACCACACTGCCCAATACTATCCAGATATAGCTTTAAAATTTTTCACAACTTCAATAACTAAACAACAACTTCAATAACTAAACTTGTAAACAGACATTTTTACAAAAGCATGTTTAATTTTTGTTAATTTTTTTTTCAATTAATTATTAAATATAAACATAAATCTTATGAAAAAATATGTGTGTATGTATATGTATACATTCATATGCATTTTAACAAAAATACAGAAAAAAATGAAATTTTATGAAATATTATTGCAATTTAAAATAACAGTTTTCTATTTTAATATACTTTAAAATATAATTTATACCTGTGAAGCAAAGCTGAATTTTTAGCATCATTACTCCAATCTTCAATGTCACATGATCATTCAGAAATCATTCTAATATGCTGATTTATAATCAGTGTTGGAAACAGTTGTGCTGCTTAATATTTTTTGGGACCTGTGAAACTTTTTTCAGGATTCTTTGATAAATAAAAAGTTTAAAAGAATAGAAATTTTGTGTTATACATTGGTCAGTAAAGTTTTTCTTTGTCTTTTTTTTTTTAAAAGAAATTAATACTTTTATTCAACATGGATGTGTTAAATGGATAAAAAGTGAAGACTTATATTGTTATTGTATTTTGAATAATTGCTGTTCTTTTTAACTTTTTATTCTTCAAAAAAAAAAAAAAAATCAAAGAAAAAAAAAGTATCAGTTTCCAAAAAAAATATTAAGCAGCACAACAGTTTCAACACTGATAATAAATCAGCGCTGCATCACAGAAATAAATTATAATTTATAGTATATTAAAATAGGTAACCAATATTAGAAATTGCAATAATATTTCACAATATTACTATTTTTTCTGTATTTTGATCAAATAAATACAGCCTTAATGAGCATAAGAGACCCCATTAAAAAACATTAAAAATCTTAATGATCCTAAACTTTTGAATGGCAGTGTATATACATACAAAAAGTAGAAATAGAGTAGATAAAATGTATTTTTTAAATTTTTTAAAATGTCATTTTTACGCATTACTTTAAATAATTCCCAAATCTTAAATATATATCTAAATATTTAAGATAATCATAATTGTACAATAAAAAAGAAAATATTGTCTACAATATTCAATATAAACCCAAATCTTAATTATACATCTAAATTTTGAAAATAATTGGAAATGTAATATATAATCGGAAATGTACAATATAATATAACTAATCAAACAAACTTTTCCTAAAATTCTGAAAAATTCTATATAATTAGATATATTATTTTTGTACTTTATTTTACATTGTGTTACTTTTTATTTTTTACTACATTTTTTTATTACATTTTTACAGTTTTACATTTGATGGCCTACATGAGCAAACACCCTTACATTTTTTAGCTGATTAAGAGAAAGAGTCACAGTTGTGTCATCCAGGAGAAAACTTCTGTCGCGGCCTTGACCAAAAGACTCGCCATCCTCCAAAATGAACCTGGAGAGCAAACACATTTAACAATGCTAAAAACCTCCAATGCAAACAGATGACTTATTCTGCACATTGAAACCGTTATCGTTAAGCTGATTCTAAAGCTGGCGATATGTGGGGATCAGAGATGTGTGAGTACTTGGGAAGGGTGCAGATGGGAGGTTTTGACTGGATGATCTCTTGATTGGTCAGCTCTTTCTCCAGGTCTCCTCCTGCCAAACACCACAGATGATACACCTCATCTATGGCTCTCTCTGCTAGGTAGTTTTCGCCATCATCTGCACAACACAGCGGCATAGTCATTAACACTATTTTTAGAATGCACTTTTTTATCATTATTAAAGTTACTTTTCCATAGAGTGAGATCTGGGCACACGAACCTTTGCAGAGTTCACTGATGTCCTCAGGAAGCTGCAAATGAGCACAACGCGGGGAGGCGGCAAACAGACGCACAGGGCTCTGGTAGGGAGTGTACTGACAGGAAATGCTCTCAAACACAGAGTCTCCCAGAAGCTCGGCTGGGGTGGGTCTAAAAGACATTATTATTAATTAATATTATACATTATTATGAATTATAATTAACAATTATTATTCATTAAGCATGTTTGGTCCTCTCTGCTTACACACATACTGTATGTATTAATAATTATTAGTAGTATTAATATTAATTAATAAATCAATTCCAATAATGTGATTTTCAAAGTGTTCAATTAGACCAAAGAAAACAACTACGGCTTTCATCTTAAAAAAAGCTTTTAAAAAAAAAGGCTCTATGTGGAAATTCTCATCTATTAAAATGTTTTAGAAATAAATTAATTAATTATTACAGTTAGGCCTAACTAAAACTAAATGTAAAACATAAAAAGTTGTTACTTGAAATAAAATAAACGTTAACTGAAATAAAATGTTTAGTCACATACTTATTAAATATTAATAAGTAAATCAGTTCCAAAAATGTGATAATTCAATTAGATGAAAGCAAACTTACTTGAAATAAAATAAATATTAACTGAAATAAAATATAATATAAAAAACTTTGTTGCCAAGGCAACAGTTCTCACTTTAAGGCAGTTTTAACTGGATTAGTTTATCTTAAATTGATTCTGAAGGCTTATTCTGGAAATAAAATAAATAAAAACTAAAATTGGACTAAAACTAAAACTCAATTAAACATAAATAGTAATAAAAAACACAGACAAAACACAAAAAAAACATAAAATTAATTATAAATCTGACTAAAATTGTACTAAAATAAAATTAATAACACACATATATATAGTATGTATAGTATAGTGTGTATGTATCATATATATATACACAGACATATAAAAAACAGAAACTGCTAAAATGAAATGAAACTGAACTGAAAATATAAAAATAAAAACTGATTCAAAATATTAATAAAAACTATAATAGTATCTCTGCTGAATATCTATATTCTGAAGTGGTAAAATGGCTGTTTAAAAAAAATACTAATATTGAGATGCATTATAATGAATTATCATTACAAAGATGAAAAATATCAATTTTATAACTATATCACCCATTCCTACAGTCCCTATTCAAGAGATTTCATGGCATAATGCCAGACTGTCCCTTCTGACTGCATGAAAAGCTTTGGAAGATGAGAGAGAGTTTTTTTTTTTCCTATGAAGAAATGATAAAGGGTTAAATATTGTAGGTAACCTTTTTGAAGGGAGAAACGTCAGGCATTTCCTCAATAAAGCCTGCACATTTTCAGGCAGCTCCTGGGGAAAAGACGGAGACAAGAATATTAGTAAAGCATCAAACCCAGCCAAACGCTGATAAATCAGCACTATCTGGCATTCATGCCATAAACCCTACTGAAAAGTGAAGTTTTATGAGGACATTTGGAAAACATTAGCCGTATGACTAGTGAGCGTTCAGTGTCAAGCTAAGAAGAGTTTATCTGAGAGGTTTCAAAGTAAACCTTTTAAAGTAAAATTCCTTTGAGATGAAACCACTGAGATAAAGCACTTCCTACCAAGACACTGATTGTGCATTTGTCTCTCTCCGGCAGTAAAAGGTTTACAAAAAAGCAAACATAATCAAATATCTTTGCAAGGAATGTAAAGTACAAAGATGAAAGGCTATCCATTAAGATGAGCAAACTTACCTTAATTGTATCTAAGCATCCGTGTTCCTCGGCAAGAACAGTGATAATGTCGTCCATGCATCCTGTAGAGACAATGAGATGTGAAAAACATCAGAGATATTCCACAGGTGAAATGCATTACTACAGAAAATGTAAAGAGTAATGTCAGGTGTATACATAAATACTATAATGTTAATATGAACGCACCTAAAGTGATGATAAACTTCATTCTCTCACTAATATCAATGTTCTGTAGAATCTGTCTCCCCTATTGGACAACAAAAGTCAAAGGACATCAAATAGTTAATGTTAGAATCATTATGGTTAATGTGAAACTGAATATTTTCCTATGCCCTATAACAAAAGTGCAGTATACAACAGAGCATACTAAATGCAATGCTGTAACCCACAATGCAATGTGCCTGATTTGACGTAACATTCCTCTTTTTAAAGAGAATAGGCTTTCTCAAGCCAACATTAATGTTTGTTTACAATTTTTTTACTATCTAGTTAACATTTCTTCTGGCCTGGGATGGTTATTATAATTCACTAAAACTATTAAAACATTTTTGTGAATTGAAATGAAGTTGAAATAAAACTATTTATTTCAACTATAAAAATATTAGATTAAAAACCTAAACATATTTCAAATGCTATTAGTGTCATTAATTTTTTTTTCAAATATTTCAACTGTAAATAAAATAAATAAAACTTAAACACTAATAATGAATAAACTAATGAATAATCAGAAAAATACATAACAAAATTAATTACAAATATCACTAAAATTCAAACAAAAACTAAATGTATAAAAAATAAATTTAATTTAAAATGTTAATAAAACTATCATAAAATATACATAATACTACAATAACACTGGCCTGGAAAGTTGAATTAAAAATTAATGATAAAAAAAAAAAAGAAATTGATGTCATGATTCAGTATTCAGTGCATTTCAAGCTACAAAATTATTCAGTGTATATCAAGCAAATATGTCCCTTTTTTTAATCGTGTTTCATGACATTTTGCAATCAACCTCATTTACAACCAATGGATTATTTAGGGAGAAAAGGAATTTATAAACTTTGCTGTCTTTGATAAATATGCATAAAATAAAACCTTGGAGACTTGTTTTCGTTAAAAACATACGTACAGTAACATAATAAATTATTCATATCTTGGGAAAAAATGAAATAATTTGCATCAATGTAAAATTCAGTTCAGTCCTTGTTGAGATGAATCAATGACAACTCTGAGAGCGTACCACACAGAGTTCAAACAGAAGCACCCCGAGAGACCAAACGTCTGTTTTGGGCCCTGAAGGAAGAGGGGCCTCAATGATCGAGGGGTCGCTGGAATAGAAACAGCCTTGAGCAATAACCTCTGGAGGCAGGTAAGATGGATACCTATGGAAACACAGAGGAGCAGAAGACAGGTGTTGGAAAGGTCTCGCAGAGTGCAGATGTGGCCCTTGTGATGACAGATAACAAAAGACGTGTCCCACAAAACCCAAATCACAACCGGACATTATAAGATGGGCCCTCTGAGAACATGAGGGCTCCTAGTTGTGCTACTCAGCTATGTTATTTATGATACCGCATAAGGAAGCCGCTTTGATATCTAGGATCTGCTTTTGATCAAAACAAAGATGGGCCACAATGATGCTCATCTAATGTTAGTTCATCTTTCTTTATTACGAGAGTACAGCATGACCCATTGATCTTTTTTTTCATGAATAGCTGACGCTTCGGTTCGGAGCCGCGATGCATCTTAAAAAGACGGCGCACAAGATTTAAAGCTCGCCCTGACTTTCTGCTCTGCTATAATGATGCCGAGATGTTATCTGTACCCTTATATAGACTCCAAAGCACGTGAGTTTCATTTTGAGGAATATGTTAGATCAGGAAACAAATGGAAAACATTATAACTGAATGACGTACCCAATAGGAAAGTCAACATCTGCTCCGTGGTTGGTCATATGATACAGGCCGAATTTGGCCAACTTCACTTTACCCTGTTGATTTGCAAAAGAACACTTTATTCCAACAGTGAGCTGAAAGCACGTCACAGTAAGACATCAATTCTGATATCATTCTGACAATTTTATTGTGCTTATTGTATTAAATAAACTCAACAAACGTTAACAGTGACATACAGTTTGTCAGAATTACCAGTTTATTTAGTATAAAGCTTTTATACTAAAACTATGAAATATGATTAAATGTTTGAGCAACAATTACAGGTTTAGATCAAAACAAAACAAAAAACAAAACAAAACAAAACAAAACAAAACAAAACAAAACAAAACAAAATAAAATAAAATAAAATAAAATAAAATAAAATAAAATAAAATAATAAAAAATAAAAAATAAAATAAAATAAAATAAAATAAAATAAAATAAAATAAAATAAAAAAAAAATAAAATAAAAAAGTCAACCCACATAATTTTTTACATCATTTGCTTGTCTGTGATTTCTCAATACACGTCTGTGTTTCTACACACCTCACGGTCCAGGAGAACATTGTTGGGAGACAAAGCACGATGCACCATGCCGTGTTTTTTCATGAACTCCAAGCCTTCCAGCACTTCATAGGCAACCTGTAGCACATTCTCTGGACTAATAGAGACAAGAACATCTTGAAACCTTAAAAAATGAACTTATTAAACAATAGTACAACCATATATGTACCTAGTATATGCCTGCCCATACATATACTTATGTTAAACTATTTGTCACATCTCCTGGAATAAAGATCTGATCATGGACGATCAATCACAGATTTTTGGGTAGAAGGAAAAAAAAATCTGGTAAATTTTACATTTTAACACTCCTAAAATTTAAGTAAAAGTAAAAAGACAAAATACAAACAATTAGTCTAAAAATAAATAAATAAATAACTATATATCTATATATCTATATCTATATATCTATATATCTATATCTATATATCTATATATCTATATATCTATATATATATATATATATATATATATATATTATATATATATATATATATATATATATATATATATATATATTCATTTGCAAAAACAGATAACTCCGTTTTCAACAATTTTCAAAATTCATGTTTTTTCATTGTGCATTCCAATTAAACTCAATCAAAATGCAGTTGGGTTATTTTGATTAAGTAAAAAAATAAATAAATAAAAAAATACAGCTAACTAACACAATAAAACACAATAAAAACATGATAACACAATAAAAAACATGAATTTTGAAAATGTAAGAAAACAGTTTTTGCAAATAAACTCTTCATACATTTATATAGGCTCTGTGGGGTCAAATGAAACGCATAATCCAATAGTACACATTAGAACATAACATTAAAAAATAATTAATTTAAGTGGTAATAATTCATAATAAAATGTCTGATTTAGACAGTAGATGGCAGAACAAGAGCAGCATAAATATGTGGTCTGAGCTGCTCAGTCACTGCTAAAATCAGTCAGTTATTGAGAATACATCATTGGTTTAGCTGGGAATTCCGCTCAAACAGCTACAGTATTTCTGTGTTTAATAACATGATACTGGATGAAAAAAAGAGCTGAAAGTAAAAGACACTGCATTCGTCTGCTTTTAATTGAAAACACAGAGGACAAACAGTCTGTACAAACACAGGCTGCTGGATGAGTCTGACCTCAAAAACAAATCCCTCATGGGTAGAAAAGTTCATGTCACTTAATGAACAAAAGTGGGATGATCTTTGGTGAATACGTAATTTGAGTGTTTTTTGTTTTAGAATCAATGCTTTATTCTGGAACAGAAATATAGAATTTAAAAATAAGGATGATCACATAAGTGATTCTAAACTGGGTGTTGAAAAAAAGTGTTCCTCATGTACTTTTACTGGAAACGGATGTTTTCTTATCAGTCAAATATTTTAAAAACAGTACATTCTGACTAAGCCTAGAAACTTGTAGCAAGGTCTGGATGTTGAAAAACATGTTTTTTTTGTTTTTTTTTTTATTAAATCTGGACAGGTTATTGGGGTGGTGAAAATATTGGAAATTGTGACTCAATGCTTTATATATTGTCTAAAAAAATGAAAGCTTTACTGGTTTCAATAAGTTGTTTTTGTCCTCTGTCTTGTTTTCAAGTAATTTTTAGTAACATTCGCTCAGTGAAATACCATCAATGTCTACAGTCTTTGATAGTAAACTGCTGTCACACTCCCCCAATTTACAACTGCTATTAACATTTATCATTTACTTACACTCTGATCCAAATTGTGTCAATATTAATACAACATATTGCCCTAATAATGCGGGCCAAAGATAACACACACAATGATCAAATGCTTTCAAAAAAGAAATGCTTTCAAAAACTGGCTACATGAAGAATTTGACAACGGTGTCAATGGCTTCCACATGAGAAGATACAAACCACTAATGGATCTCAGAACAAAAAACAAAAAAAGCTCTGCCACAAATATTAAAGCAATGAGTCGGTTGACCTGATGATGCAGAACAGATTAAAAATGATCAAAATGATAGTCACTGAGTGAATTCAGAAGAGTATGAACTGTTCAAATGCACCTTGCAGAAATACTGTGATGGTATCATGGGACAATGTTGTATCAAATGGCAATACCATGATAAATCACTATTGGAATCAATATTTTCATGTCATTTATATAAACTGATGCTTTTGTTTGTTGGTGTTGCCAACAAAATTGGCTATTTCTATTTCAAATAAATACTGTTTTTCATTAAAGAATCCCTGATTTGCAGCAACATCAGGCAAACAGACCATATGCAATCAGTTATATTCCATATGCATGTGTTACCTGACTGGTTTCCCTTGCTTCAGAAGGTCCTTCAAGCTTTTTTCATAGTGCTCAGCTACAATAACCAGACGTTCTGCAAAATGTCAAGAGGACAAATTAGAGTTCATGGGAGTCAAACTCACAACCTTGATGTTGCAAGCACCATTCTCTATTGTTTGAGCTATAGGAACATTTTACATCTCAAGTAAATTTATCTGCGATTTATTTATTGCACTGTTCTGCATGTCAACAAGATTCTCAGCCTCCAACTGAGAAACATCCAGAAAAAAAGTCAGTTTCTTCAAAAAAGCTATTGTTTTGCAATTGCAATCACTCCAAAATGTACAACATTAATACTATTCCCATTTGAATCACATAGTTATGAAAAAAACTAAGAAGAGCATTTTAAAAAATTGGCTTTAATAACCCAGTCATTATCCTCAGAAATTAATATTCCCTCCAGCGAGATGATGACCTGCATTCAAGGTCATTTCTCAAACATGAAAGAAAGTTATAACTCTAATAAATCTGCATAAATGTCACAGGGACTTCAAAAACATGTGTTTGCATACACATGCATCGATCTCAGAGGGTTTTCTCATAGGGGACACGTGCATTATGATACAAAGCGCATCGTGCGTGATAAATACTGAGCTAACAGTCATAAAGCAACTAAAGATAAAAAGAAATATTCTCACAGGCAGAATCCGCACACGAATAATATCATTAAACCACAAAGATAAAAATCACTAAGATAAAAGACAATAAAACCCTGAAGAGCACCAGAAAACAAAAACAGACTTGGTGTGGTATTAAAAAGAAAAGAAAAATGCACACATTTCAACTTAATGACTTAAGTTTTCATCCTCTCGGACATCCTCATTGTTCACTGACCTGTGATCAGCACACATGCACGTCTCATGCATAGCACTACAAAAAGTGCTATGAGAATATAAAGGTGACGTGTGCACTTCTTTTGATGTTAAAAACTCTGGTCCAAAGTGTCCAATAAACAGCTATAACTATAAGACAACAAACTGATACATATTGTACAAAAAACTCAAGAGCTTTTGATCTGGCAAGCTCTAATATGATTCGATAACTTTATTCATATAGCGCTTTAGATTGTTTTAAAGCAGCCTCAAAGAAATAAACTGGAAAATAACAGTGACATTGTTGCATGTGCATCAATTATGAAACGACTACAATTTCAAATATAAATGTCATTACTGATTCAAATCAAATTCAGTAACAGAGTTCATTAATTATGAAACTACTAACAAAACTGTTTACAAGGTACAACATTGCTACACCAAGCGCTTCTGAAAAAAAAAAAGCCATCCCATTTTCAAAAGATTTTGAAACATTTAGTGGGAAATTAACTAGATAGCCATGAGACGCATTTTTTCAGATATTTATAGGAAATAAACTGTATTTACTGTCATTTACCAATGGACATTACTTATTTATACTGCCACCCTTAAAACACACTTAATATTCAGTACCATTATCGATTTAACTGCACTGACACTATTAGATGAGGAAAAAAATTTAAGCTGAATAATGACACTGTTGTCTTCTGCTTTATAGCTGAATTGAATTTAATTCATTTTGCAACATAGACACTGTTATTGAACCAACACTAAACTGACTCGAGTTGAATAACAACACTGCTGTCTTCACTGAGCTTGTTTCATAATGAACCAAATTTATTGAACTGAGCCGACACTGAACTGACTGACACTATTGTCTTGCTACAGCTGCTTTACATTTGTCTCATTTTTGAAGCTTGCATCATTAATTTTGATTAATTCTTCCCGGTTTAATACTGTGAAGCTGGAATAATCTCTATTGTATAAAGCGCCAAAGGCGACTTGACTTGACTAGCCTTTATCTTATCTGGGCATCTGATGATTTGTCAGTCATTTAGTGAGAAATGCGTTACAGTAAAGCGTGAAAGCCATCATACCATGCTTCCCTCTGGTGATGTCCACATATTGGCACAGTCTGGGATGGGTGATGGTCTTGAGGATCTGAAAGCGTCCCAGGATCTTGATGGAGTTGGGGGTGAGCGGAAGCCCATTGCTGCCACACACATCATGAGGAAGAGGAGAGGCGAAGAAGGTGGAGGCCCCCAGCTCCGCGTCTCTGAGGGGCTGCATGATTCACCTGATGCTTAACAAACACACTGACATGGGGAATATACAGCATACAGAATATACAGTTATACAGAATATACTGTATAATTTGAAATTATTTGTGTACATTATAATATGCATACTATACATTAAATATAGCATAAACAGTAAAATTGTGGTAAATGTGTCACGCATGTTAATATTAAACATAATAAAGGAGAACCTAGATTAATCATAACACTAAAACGTGTATATTTGATCTTACAGCATAACTCAATATTTTGTCTGACACGGTTACAGCATAATATTTTACAATATTTAATTAACTGAAATATCCTGTACACACATGGATTTCTGTCGTTCGTGCTTTACAAACGCAAAATAAAATCAGCGGCATACCTGTTTGTCTGAAATGAAAGACTGCTCCATTTGATTCAGGTGTCCATTGATAATATTACTGATATATATTTGTAATTTTGAGAGATCAGTTTAGTCTTCCGGTGACTGTAAACAAACAGCAGAGGCGCGCGATGACGCGTTTATCCCGCGCCGGCGAGCAGCTGAACGACGCGTGACCGTGGCGTCATCATTCTACGACGCCGGTGGGAGACGAATGTCGCGTGTGGATTTGTAGGAAAGAAACGTACGGTTGCAGTTTTATGTGAGTAGAAGAGCTCGCATTGACGTTTTAATTCACGGGTGTTGTCTGTTCGTCTATGTAATGTTTTAGGAATGTAGTTAAAGTCGAGCTTTAAAAGGACAGATGTGTTATGAAGATTGGCATGTGAAGTGACAGTCAACGCTGTATCTATATAAAGAAGTTAATAATGTCACCATGAGTCATGATGATCCTTCTGTATCAAAAAAAAAACAAAAAACATCGTATTATGGCACATTATGGTTAAATTTCCATCATTGCGTAGACATCTAGAATTTATTTAATAATTTGTGACAACAGTTATTAATATATTGTTATTTCTCTCTTAATGATTATCTTAATATTTATGGTAATTTACTTTGAAATGAATAATTCTTTAATAGATTGCTTTCTGTCTTTCTTTTACTTTCGCTTGCAGTATTTAGTCTGTCAAACGGGTTCATGATCACTTGTTCTGAACATGTCAACATATAAAAATGTCACTATGCATGTCTTATTCTTATCATATTGCATAATTATACTGTGTTTGCTCAGGCCACCTTTATATGAAAAAGCCTTCATCTTGTTTAATTTAACATAATAGAAAACATAACCTTTAATAATCATAAACCAGTGTGTTGACTTGTGTAGTGAATGCATGAAGGTGTTGTAAATGATAATGTGTGTCGATACAATAATCATTTCTCCATTTCTGTCAACTTAAAATGAACATAATATGCTTGTTTTACAGACCTTAAACTTATTTTAAATAAATTAGAATAATTATAATTAATAATATTAAATCATACCTTATTTTAATAGTTATCAAATACATTATTATCATACATTAATTTTAAAAAATCATATTTCACACTTTTTTGTGTCTCATTATGGTCTAGAAGTAAAATATAGGACGTGTCGTGCTTTTCTTTTGGGTCTCTATTCAGTTACTCGAGGGACAGTTACAGTCACATAAAAACATCCCAAATATTTAAGATCGTTTAGAATTTCTTGAAGATGAATAGAAGAGAATGAAGTCTTTAATGTGGGTTGATTGACACTGGTGGCCAATGGAAGACTGACTAATGTGTGGCACAAGTGCGTGGTCTTTATCTCCTCACCATTCAGACTTGCATGACAGTGACAGCTGCTCCTGCAGTGTTACATTCACTGGTGTCAGATAGCCTTAAATGTGAACATTTTCAAGGTTTCTTTCACAGACGCCGTTGTTTTTGGTTGCGTTTCATACATTTTATATCCGTTGCATGGCTAACATTCATGTTTATAGGCTGTCGTATGATGCCGATGACCACCGCTGTATGGCATTATGGGAAAACGGTGACAACTGAGCTTTTTGGAAGCGTTTGTGCTCCGGCTCGGCCCCGGGACTCGTTTTCAGGGGTTATGCAAATAAAAACAGTCCTGTCATGGTGCTCATAAATTCTTCCACCACAGGCCCATTTAAAGCAGTTCAAGAACTTCAAAAACAAGAGACTTTGATCCACGATATTATCAACTCCAGCTTTTTTGTGTTTCTAATTTCCTCATCTGAACTCTTTGTTTTCATCCCGAGCCAGCTGTTGTTTTCCAGCACCACCCTGCACTATGTGTTATGATGTGTTCTTCTCTTTTCCTACGCCTTGTAAAAATTCCCTTAGTCCTTTTGCAGTGGATGAGCCCAAGCCAAATGTGTAACGTGTCCATGTTCCTTCACCAGCTGTCTTTCGACTGTTGTTTAATCCGTCGTGGAGCCAAAGAGGGTTCCTCGATCAAAACACAGAGCCGAGAGGGCAGTGATGCAATTACGCAGTATTTGTCTCATCGTGGACATGAGAACACACACACTTAGACGGCATATGGTTTGACTCCATCTGCTTCCTTGTTCGAGAATATTGTGGTTGACCTGGACGTTGGCGAGGTGATTCGAACTGTACTGAAGTGTGAACCCGAAGCAGGGTTTGCTGGGAATAGGATGGAGAGTGTGCGCTTTGATGAGGTTTTCGCATGTTGTTTGGCGTCTAGCCGATCTATTGTTGAGCATCTGGCTGGTGTCAGATGTTTCATTATAATTCTCCTTCATGGAAGGGGATTAGGACAGAAACTTGGCCACGTATCGGTATAAATTACAAATTAAAGCACCGTGTAAAGTTCGCCAAAACACCTCATGTTTACGTGCGCCAAAGATCTGAAAAGCTCTCATTCAAAGAGGTCATGCTCTCAAGTGCCGCATGTTCCCAAACACGGATAGGATGTCTCTGTGGATCCTCTTTTTTTGAACATGTTTATGAGTGACTAAGAGTTCCTACCACGTTTGATCTTTTCCTTTGGCTTGTTTTTCAGGTTCCTGGTACGATCCCTTTTCAAGATGTCAGGCCACACACCCTCACTCATGAGACTGGAACAGAAGGCCGTGGAGGCTGACCAGATCATCGAATACCTCAAGCAGCAGGTCCAGCTGCTGAAGGAGAAAGCCAGTAGGTGGATGCATGAGGCGTGCATGTGTGCTGATCACGGGTCAATGACCAACGAGGATGAAAAGTAGAAAGTGGAATCTTTTAATAATCTACTTAGAAATATAATATTTGCATTCATAGAGGTTTCAAACATTTATACCATTTGAACCAAAACAATATTAATTTAATAAGGAAAAATGTTATGTATGTATTATTGTTATATATATATATATATATATATATATATATATATATATATATATATATATATATATATATATATATATTTAAAGATGTATATTTTATTTTTACTCTACCTTTCAAAAGTTTGGGTTCAGTATTTTTTTTGTTCTTTTTTTGAAAGAAATAAATGCTTTTATTCAGCAAGGATGCATTAAATTTATCAAAAGTGACAGTTAAGAGATTTAAAATGTTCCAAAAGATTTCTATTTCAAATAAATGCTGTTGTTTGGAACCTTATATTCATCAAAAATCATGGAAAAAGTATCACAGTTTCCAAAAAATATATACTGTTTTCCACATTAATAATATTAAGAAATGTTTCTTGAGCAGCAAATCAGCATATTGGAATGATTTCTGAAGGATCATGTGACACTGAAGACTGGGGTAATGATTCGGCTTTGCATCTTGGCAATAAATTACATTTTAAAACATATTCAAATAGAAAATTGTTATTTTAAGTTATTTTGTAGTAATATTTCACAATAATACAGTTTTTACAGCATTTTGATTAAATGCAGCCTTGGTGAGTATAAGAGACTTCTTTCAAAAACATAAAAAAAAAAAATCTAATGGAATTTGAACAGTAGTGTGTATTTTATCATTGTAGTGAAATATAAAAAATAAAATAGCAAATGATAAGCAGTAGACAGTTGAGTTGAAAAGCTCTGAATTAATGTGTGTTTGTCTTGTTCTAACGAATGTAATGTTTGGTGAAGTTGTGCAGGCCACAGTGAAAGAGGAAAAGAAACTGATGGTGGAGAACGCCAAGATCAAGATGGACATTGAGGAACTGAAGAAACAACTTCTGGAAATGGAAAAGAGTAGAGGAGGTATAATATCACAACATACTGTATTCTTGCAGATGTTTTTGAAATAATGAAATACTAAGATGCTGTACTTGAAAACATACTGCAACTTTTAAATTTCAAAACTTCTACAGTCCGAAATTAAACGCATCAACACATGAGCACCTACATTTAAACATCAGTGATGCCTGTTGGGTGGTCAGAAGTGCATTCAGATTAAAGTAAATCTTCTCATTGTATTGAGCATTTGGGATTTACAAAAACATTGTTTTTCTAGTTATAAAGATGTAAAATCATTTGATTTGTTCTTTGCAGTGAAAGATGTGTCTGTGCCTTCAGCGGAGCCCAGTATCCAGTGTGTCTCTAAACCCACAGCCTCAGAGCCACCTGCCCCTGCAGCCCCTTCTGCTCCTGCCCCAGCCACAAAAACCCCAGCAGCCAAAAGCAACGATGACACTAAAAAGATGAAAGCTGAGAAGAAGGGTAAGCATACTTCTGAGACTATAGCCGGGTTTCCATCCAAAGTTGCGAATTTAACTTGTGCACGAAATTGGAATATCGCATAAAATATTTGCAAATAACCACCATTTCCATCTAACGAGTCAAAGAGAACAAAATGATCACTTCCTGATAAACTGGCACCATACATCACTAAGAAAAGTAGGAGAAGCCACTGAAAATAATAATTTTCATATAAAATTACTTGCGCCTCAGAGCGAGCAGACGAAACAAAATAAATACGGTCTTTGCTTTCAGAGGTGGATGCCAGCTGTTTGGGAACGCAGTCGTGTAAGACAATTATACAGAAATACTTTGATGACAGACTTTGCTCGGGCATTTCAGAATGACCATAACAACATTTCAGATGCTATGGAACGAGATCGGTCTGCTGCTGGTTAGTCAGGTTTAGCCATCCCATAGCGCAAAGTCACATGACTTCTTTGATGCGCATGGAGGAATTTATTCGGCAAATGCGTTTCCACCTCCTGTTATTCGCATTAACCCTTTTTGCACAAGTCAAAAACCACCTCAAGCGAGCGTAAAAACTTTTTTTGTGATTTTATTCCAAATTTTGTGTTTCCATCACTCGTTTCTGATGCGATACTTCAAAATGCGCATAAAAAAGGGTGATGGAAATATCTGGATATAGAGTTCATCTTTGATCGTTCATTTCCAGCACTGTTGATTCATTTGAAATACCATCCAAAATATTTGCTATGTCATCAGATCTTTTTGAATTAGTTACTAAATCTACTCTCACTGAATGAAATTAAGTTGCATATAAAACTTTCTAATTAAAAAACGTCTAATTATGCTGTAAATTGCAATTAGAAGAAAGTGTCAATAATATAGGGCCATAAGAATGACTTAGCAAGGCTAGGCTGTGTCATGTCTAGGGGTTAATTGAATATTTGGGAATATGTGAATGATTTACACTTCAGTTACAAATAGGAACACAAATGAGAAAAACATTTTACTAATGCACAATCCCACTCTCATAAACAATGAGGCATAATGAACGCATTTGAAGTTTGGTAAAATTTGAGGCCATGAGTGAATATAAGCTGTGGATGCAGGTCAAACTCATTTGGGTTACAACCAGATCTGAAAGCAAACCAGATTTAAAGACGTCACTGATGTCTTCTGGGGGTTACGTTTCTAAGTATTCCTGCCCTACAGAATAGAGCATTTGAAATGGCTCAGATTTCCTTTCATGGTTATTTATTATGAAAATGATTTTCATTTCCAATCACTTAAATCCCTTCGACTTGGGAATGCTCGGTTCATATCTAAGTACAGATCGCAGATCATTTTTGTGCATTTATAGGCTGAGGAAAAACAAGTTAACTTTTGTTTCTTTTTGGGCCAGATGTTAAAAGGAGTTTCATAAATTTCAAATATGTCTCTTTTCCTTCATTGTTGATGAATGCTGTGTTTTGGTGTGGATGTAGCACCTGTAGTTCATGCATATCTATTTCTTGGCAGAACTACATGATTTCTCACATTTAGAAGGTTTTGAGGACTCTTGGCACTTTTTCTACCTACATTTTCTTAACATAGGGCTACGCGATTAATCAAAATCACCATTGAATTCAAAATAGCCACATGTAATTATTAAACCACAAAAGGCAGTAATTGAATCAATTAGACACGTAGTCTGCATGCACTGCATGCTTCAAAGTAAAGGGTCGTCTACTATACTCGTTTCCTTATTAAAAGTTTGGAATAAAAAACACATTTAACAGCTATTGACAACTTTACCTGAAACTCAAAAGGTTTTCTGAGAAAATAAAGAAGGTTTAACCGGGCCACCTTGCAGTGGTGCGTGAAAATGAATAATTATGAAAGAAAACATTACTGGTGCTTTCCACAGAAGGTGCAGTTTGGTGCCAAATGACTTTTTCCAAGTATTAAAAGCATAAATTGGTATGTTTGACAAAATATATCTAATATAATATTAACTTGGCATGAAAAATGGTCATGTTGGCCTCAGATGTTTGAACTTTTTGACTGTAAACTGATTTTATCAACTCAGGAAAACTTACACAACTGTTCAAATGTTTGGAGTCAGATATTAAAAAATGTCTCTTATGCTTGCCAGGGCTGCCTTTATTTGATCAAAAATACAGTGAAATAGCATTATTGTGAAATATTACTACAGTATTTACAATACTGCAAATTTTAAGATGTAATTTATTGCTGCGAATAACGAAACTGTTTTTCATTTTAAAGCATCCTTGCTGAATAAAAGTATTATTTCTTTATTGACCCTAGACGTTTGAACTGTAGAGCTTTGATTTCCTCTGCCTGGAAATCATTGTGTTCAGTGCTAATGCTTGTATAGACTACACAGAGGTTTTCATTTTGGGACTTGTAGGGTGAAGTGGTGTTCCAAAACGGTTTCCCCCAAGCCCATGAGTCCGGAAACAGTGGTAAAGTTGTACTATATTCAAATGACTGGAGCGATTAGAAACAAACACCATACTGAAGCCATTGTTGGCACAATTGTTTTGGGAAAAGTTCAAAAACAGAACACATATGAAAAAGTATTTCCAGTTGTAGACTTTTAAAAGTATCCCAACAGCTCCCTAGGGAACAATACACACAAGCTAACACACAAGCTAAAAATATCATTCAAAGAGTTGCATTAAAAACACCTCACAAACTAAAGGCACATTTCCTCAGGGTGGACATGTACCGTAATAAAACCCCAGAATGACACAGTGTGCCGAGGTTGGTACAATGTGTCTAACAGCTCTACATACACAGCTTGCGCTTTTTACTGATATTTACAGTGTGTTGGTTGATGGTTGTAATTGTTAAAGATAAAGTTACAAACACAAAAATATGTGAAAGACATCATCTGATGATCTGTGCGCACTTTTGGTCCAGGAGAGAAGAAGGAGAAGAAGCCAGCGGCGCCTCCTCAGGAAGAGGCGAAAGTAGACGTGTCTCGATTGGATTTGCGAGTGGGCTGCATCATCAGCGCCGAAAAGCACCCTGATGCCGACTCTCTCTACGTTGAGCAAGTGGATGTTGGCGAAGCGGCTCCACGCACTGTTGTCAGTGGCCTGGTCAAACACATCCCTCTGGAGCAGGTACTGACCCATCTAACTCAGAACAAACACCCGAGTTCAATTTTGATGGTCATCGGAAATTCAAGGCATTACAGGAATCACTGAAATGCAACAAATCATTGATTGAATTTGCAAAAACCTAAGCAATTAATATTGTAATTGCAATTAATTATAATCAATTATTTTCTGAAATGCACTAAATCAATTATTCACTAAGTAATTATTCTAATTAAAAATAACTATTTTAATTTATGTTTTTAAAATATTGTAACATTTTACATTAAAATTATTTACATTTAATACAATGCAATAGCTTTAATTACAGGTTATTTACAGTATTCAATTCTATAATCAATGCATTGAATTTATATGGTCAGATCTGATTGATTTATAGAATTAATAATAATTCTACAGTTTTTAAACTAGCTATAGCATGTGGTCTTATTCAAAATATATTTCTTTTTGATTTACAGTTAGGTCCATAAATATTGGGACATCGACACAATTCTAACATTTTTGGCTCTATACACCACCATAATGGATTTCAAATGAAACAAACAAGATGTGCTTTAACTGCAGACTGTCAGCTTTAATTTGAGGGTATTTACATCCAAATCAGGTGAACGGTGTAGGAATTACAACAGTTTGCATATGTGCCTCCCACTTGTTAAGGGACCAAAAGTAATGGGACAATTGGCTTCTCAGCTGTTCCATGGCCAGGTGTGTGTTATTCCCTCATTATCCCAATTACAATGAGCAGATAAAAGGTCCAGAGCTCATTTCAAGTGGGCTATTTGCTTTTGGAATCTGTTGCTGTCAACTGTCAAGATGAGATCCAAAGAGCTGTCACTATCAGTGAAGCAAGCCATCATTAGGCTGAAAAAACAAAACAAACCCATCAGAGAGATAGCAAAAACATTAGGTGTGGCCAAAACAACTGTTTGGATCATTCTTAAAAAGAAGGAACGCACCGGTGAGCTCAGCAACACCAAAAGACCCGGAAGACCACGGAAAACAACTGTGGTGGATGACCGAAGAATTCTTTCCCTGGTGAAGAAAACACCCTTCACAACAGTTGGCCAGATCAAGAACACTCTCCAGGAGGCAGGTGTATGTGTGTCAAAGTCAACAATCAAGAGAAGACTTCACCAGAGTGAATACAGAGGGTTCACCACAAGATGTAAACTATTGGTGAGCCTCAAAAACAGGAAGGCCAGATTAGAGTTTGCCAAACGACATCTAAAAAAGCCTTCACAGTTCTGGAACAACATCCTATGGACAGATGAGACCAAGATCAACTTGTACCAGAGTGATGGGAAGAGAAGAGTATGGAGAAGGAAAGGAACTGCTCATGATCCTAAGCATACCACCTCATCAGTGAAGCATGGTGGTGGTAGTGTCATGGCGTGGGCATGTATGGCTGCCAGTGGAACTGGTTCTCTTGTATTTATTGATGATGTGACTGCTGACAAAAGCAGCAGGGTGAATTCTGAAGTGTTTCGGGCAATATTATCTGCTCATATTCAGCCAAATGCTTCAGAACTCATTGGACGGCGCTTCACAGTGCAGATGGACAATGACCCAAAGCATACTGCAAAAGCAACCAAAGAGTTTTTGAAGGGAAAGAAGTGGACTGTTATGCAATGGCCAAGTCAATCACCTGACCTGAATCCGATTGAGCATGCATTTCACTTGCTGAAGACAAAACTGAAGGGAAAATGCCCCAAGAACAAGCAGGAACTGAAGACGTTTGCAGTAGAGGCCTGGCAGAGCATCACCAGGGATGAAACCCAGCGTCTGGTGATGTCTATGCGTTCCAGACTTCAGGCTGTAATTGACTGCAAAGGATTTGCAACCAAGTATTAAAAAGTGAAAGTTTGATTTATGATTATTATTCTGTCCCATTACTTTTTGTCCCTTAACAAGTGGGAGGCACATATGCAAACTGTTGTAATTCCTACACCGTTCACCTGATTTGGATGTAAATACCCTCAAATTAAAGCTGACAGTCTGCAGTTAAAGCACATCTTGTTTGTTTCATTTGAAATCCATTGTGGTGGTGTATAGAGCCAAAAATGTTAGAATTGTGTCGATGTCCCAATATTTATGGACCTGACTGTATATTTAATTAAAAAATTTAATGGTTTACTTTAAAAATCTACAAAGAAATGTAATTAATTTATCCTTCCAGGGTCTTCAGCATATTAAAAGAAACATGAATCATACACGAAACAAACTGAGTCATGGCCAGATCTCAGATTTCTAGATGCATTGCATCATTCAGTGAAAATGATATTTCCTTGTAATTGAGCTAATATTTACACCCCTATTAGACAATGTTTTGGAATAGTCTGAAGTAGCGTGATGGCTATGTGTCCCGGTACTGTACCTGAGAGCAATCTTTGTTTGCCATAAAATGAATGCAGCTCTTGTTGATTAGGTGTTATGTGTCAGAATATTGAGAAGGGGGATATTTCAGTTTTACTGTTTCATATAAAACATCTGCACTACCACGATTCATGCAGGTCCATAAACCTGCTCCATGCAGACAGCTCAGTCTCTTGTGCTTTATTTTCCAGAACCCCGAGTTTACGATTTGTTTAGGGGATTCCTAGCAGCTCGTCAGAAATTCTAATTATACCCATAAAACGCATCTGTTTCCTTCATTCATTTAATTTAATCATGTTGGGTTTCCCGCCTCTGGTTATGACTACATCACAGTTGCTTTAAGCATGTTTGTGCATTTCTAAAGTTAAAATAATAATGAATGTCTACAGTTTGTTTTGTGCAGGATTTGGAAGTAGATGAGTCGAATGATTATTGCATGTATTCAGTTTATTAATTTTGTTAAGGGTCTGTTTTACTCTACATCTCTGGTACTTGGTTATAAAAATAAATAATTCAGCAATTATAAAGTTGCCCAGATGTTCCTCATAATACGGTATGCTGTTGATGTTTTTGGTACATTGCATAACTTCTCATTCTGCCATGCAGTAAGTTAGATATTAAATTTATAGTATTCTTTTTAAACGCTTAAAAAGATTGCACTCGGTTCCTGTGCTGCCCATTTAGTTCTGTTCATTTTTTCCATCTTTAGATGCAGAATCGCATGGCTGTGCTCCTATGCAACCTGAAGCCTGCTAAGATGAGAGGCGTTTTGTCCCAGGCTATGGTCATGTGTGCCAGTTCTCCAGAGAAGGTTGAAATCCTGGATCCCCCGAGTGGAGCCGTGGCTGGAGACAGGGTTACCTTCCAGGGCTTCCCAGGTAACGTTATACATTTATGCACAAACGTCCCGCAATGAAATACAATGTTTCTGTCCAGCAGTTCAATGGCATCTACAGTCTGCTTTGTGGAGCCAATCTGAGTGCATCATGCTGGTTTATTATAAGAAAGGCTCTCCCAAAAATCAAAGTTCTGCTATGATTTACTCGCACTTATGTTGTTACAAAACCAGTTTGAATTTCTATGGGACACAAAAGTTATGTAGAAGCAAGCATATGATAACCTGGAGCTGTCATGCTCTAAATGGACAACAATACTACATAAAAATATCATAAAATTGATCCATATGATGCATGCACAATTCCAAGTCTTTGTTTTTTGATGGTGAAAATCTTCCTTTTGCCATAGATCTCAAAGTTTGCCATGTTTGGTTATGAGACATTGACTTCATTGATCAAACCTGCCACAACATGTCTTAATCTTGTGAGGGATGCTCAGATTTATGGGTTGGCCGTTTGAAAATTCTTCAAAAGGTCTCTTCCTGTTTAAGTAGGCGTTTTTTGGCTAAAATAAGCTGTAATGTAGACCAGCCTATTTGACTCTGGAGGGTTCGATTCTCAAGATTTTGTTATTTAACCACAATTGTCTGTTTGAATTCTTAAGAATGCTCAATAACGATCATGAAGTTGTTTGTTCCACAATATGAGCTAATATTATTTTCCCATTAAAAATAAAGAACAAATTCCTCAGTGCTTAAGGGAACCTCACAAACAATCCAAATTTTATTCTCATGCTGTGATACAATATGGTGGATCTGGCGATTTGGAGGAGTGTAGCATTTGCGGTCAGTCGAGCACAACAACTAAAAGGGAGATTCTCAGGAATTGTGTGAATGTGGAGTGCAGAGGAGGACCATCTGCACAGGACACAATGAGAATAATGTCTCTTTCACCTTTCCATTTAGCCAAAAAACATAAAATGTTGTACAATTCATTTTTTCCAAGTTAATCACAGTTTATTCCCAAAACAAAAACAAAGCATGCTGCAGGAATGATGCAGTTCTCCAACTTCCTCCAGTTGTTGGGAGTCATAAATGACCTTTACAGCAAAAAATGGTCCTATCAGTTAATTTTATTATGGTAAATTATTTTTTACTTCCTTTTCTACTCTTTATTTTGTTTTGCTGTTTTTAATGGATTGCCATGCAATAGTTTGGTATGCTCTCATGTAAAAGTCTTTGTGATTCATATGACTTTTTTATTTTTACTTTTTTAGGGCCCGAGCACCAATGGTGTGAGGATCCTCTTGGAATTGCTCTTTTTATCTATTTTTGAGTTTTTATTTTGTATTTACTGCACGCATCTGTAACTCATCACTAAAAGTAATGGAGACAGACTGTGACCTTTCTTAGTCCTTTCTTTGCTTGTGAATTTCTCGTCTCATTTGGATTGTAGCAGTTATGATGGTTGTGAAAAGGTCAGCAGTAGAACAGATGCAAATAACAGGATCACCATCTGCATTCAAATCAAGCTTTTGAATTCATTTTGGTTTGATTTATGACTGCTTACTGCAGGTAGTAGCAAAACCACCTGTCTTCATCTGGTTTCCATGAGTTTTTGAGCATCTCATTTTGGCTCGGCTTGAACCAATTATTTAAAATCATTCTAGATTCAGTACCAATTGGCCTGTGGAAGTGTATATTAATGATAATGAGTGGATTTCAAAACCGGCTTTTGTTTTCAGTCTTTTCACATCTGTTGGGAGAAAAACTATCAGCACTTCAAACTATCCGCCTCTCTGTTTTGTTGTTCCAGGTGAGCCTGACAAGGAGCTGAACCCTAAGAAGAAAGTGTGGGAGCAGGTTCAGCCAGACTTGCGCACCGATGACAAATGTGTGGCCACTTACAAGGGAGCTGCCTTTGAGGTCGCTGGCAAAGGAGTGTGCAAAGCTCAGACAATGAGTAACAGCGGAATCAAATAGAAATTTCTGAAAGAATTTCCTTCTGTGAGAAGACGACTTCTCTAACCTGAGCTGAATGAAGGGACATGTTTGAGATGAATAAAGTCTTTGAATGCTACTCTTTGAATGTGTCTCTATATGCCTGTTCTTGATAATGTGTTTATACACTGACCTGTCAATAGATACATTTTTAAAGGAACAGGATTATATAATGATTAAAATGGTAACTTTTTTTAAAAAAAGAATGTTCACTTCTAGAATAAAAATTTCCTGATAATTTACTCACCCCCATGTCATCCAAGATGTTCATGTCTGTCTTTCTTCAGTCAAAAAGAAATTAAGGTTTATGACAAAAACCTTCCAGGATTTTTCTCCAAATAGTGGACTTCAATGGGGATCAATGGGTTGAAGGTCCAAATTGCAGTTTCAATGCAGCTTCTAAGGGCTCTACACAATCCCAGCCAAGGAATAAGAGTCTTATCTAGTGAAACAATCAGGTTGTATACATTAGCTATAATTAATTTATTATAAATTAGCCTAAATTAACAGTGAACAATAATATGTATTAATTAATATTACCCTGAATTCATAAAATGCAATGAAAATGTTTGTGCATTAATTAACATTAATGAATTGAAGTACAATACAATCAGATCAGATGTAGATTACCAAACAAATTTAGACTTCATGTTGACTTTTCAGTTGATAATGTAAGTTAATAATGATCTAAACTAAAAATATAAAGGTGAAAGAGTTTTAAACAGGAACACAATATAGCTTGTGCAGAAGTGTGAAGTCAGATATCAACAGTCCAGAAACATGCATTCTTGTAGTCTGTTCCCTCTCTGTTCTCAAATAAGGCGTTTGGTTGTTAAGATCCAGAATGGAATAATTATTTTTAATAGGTTAGTGAATCATGTTCATTTCCTCTGAATTAATCTTATTTGAGCTCGTTTCTTAAAGCCATTTTGATTTGCTTGGTTTTATTGTTTCCTCAAGGGGAACATCACAGACGTATGCAGAGGAAGTGTCACTCCCTGCTGAACAGATTCTGCTCTGTTCCCGCTCTGTTCTGTTAAACTGATGGATTTATATGTCCATGCCAACCCCATTCTGTCAAAAATAATTAACTCCATAAGTGGAGCACAACATCATTGTCATCTAAAGAAGAAAAAAAAAACTACTTTTCAGTTTTGCATTGTTATGTATGTATCTTGTTCTGCCATGGCTCCTTTCACATGGAGCTTGACTCATTACAACTAGATGCACTTGCTGAATGATTTAAAGATTTGTAATTTGAAGAAAAAGTAAGCCATAAAGTGTGTTATCAAGTAGGTAAAGTATGCAGTTCATTAAACAAAGTGCTTTCAAAATTTGTAGTAGATTTGTGGTGGTGATGGCTTCTCTGAGGAGATTTCTTATCTAAAGACTGAATGCCAGAATGCTGAGGTGCCCTCAGAAGTCAAGAGTGAAGTGTCTTCAGGCAACAGTTCTGGAGGAGAGATGGACACTTTGATGTGCTGGTTACAGATATTGCATGAGGTGTAATGGGGCAAGTAAGTGCTGGATTCATGATTGTTTGTGTTTTATATACTGAAAACGCCCTATGATGAGGGGAGGATTGAAAAGTGTTGCGATTGAGGACTGTTGGTTTTCAGATTACCTGTGTTCATTTGCCGTTTCTAAATATGAGTCTGTGGCAGCAGATATGGTGAAAGTTTGAGAAGTTTTGCACAGATACAAGAGGGTCTTGCCATCAAATCAACCATTTTTTTACCACCAACAGTTCAAAGGTGCACTTATGTTACTGCGTATAGCAATTGAATTGAATGGCATGGAATCAAAATTCTTTAGATTCTGTAGGGCATTATGGGTTTAATGACACTAGTGGTTAAAATTTCCAACAACAAGATTTTCTAGCCCAAAAATAAATAATTCATTTTTTTTTTTTTTAATTCAAGACCCACAGTTTCATCTGATAAATTACAAATATGTGTAATATATATTTGGCATGTGCCAAAATCAATAAATTACAACTATATGTAATATATATTTGGCATGTGCCAAAACCAGGGTTAACATTTAACTAAAACCATTAAAAAATGTTGTTACTTGAAATAAAACAAATGTTAACTGAATAAAATAACTTTAAAAAAACTAAACATTTCAGCTAGTTGGAAATTTAATTTTCTTTTAGTTTAAGTTGATGTACTAAAATCAAATAAAAATAAAATGTTAAAAAATCATTTTTAAAAAATATTAAAAATGACAAAAGCACAACAAAATGAATAAATGACAAAAATACTAAAATTAACACAAATATAAATGAAAAGGATGCAAAAAACAAATTTAAACCATGAATAAAACCTATAATAGCATCTCAATGATACTAAAATAACACTGGAAAGATTTGATAAGATGGCTGCAAGCAATGCAAACTTTACATTTAAAATGCAAAGAACATAAAATTGTAATATTTAGTATCAATATTACCTAAATATTATTGTTTCACTAAAAAAAGAAATGGAAGAAACGATTTAGGCGCCATTTTGTAAGTGAAATTGCTACTTTATTGTCTTTTTTCTTAGATGAGTTGTGTATTGAATTAGTTGTTTTTTTGAATTAATAATGTAATGTCTTGCCTGTTATTTGAACTTGTAGATGTATAATTACAGAAGCTGACTTATTTGTAAGCAGATATACGTCAAGACGTACTTTTTGAGTTGAAGGGGGGTGCATTTTCTTACTTCAAATGGCTTTCAGACATTCAGGATGCTTGTCAAGTGTTTAAAAGATTCTGATGCTGTTACTCAACATGAAGCGCTCTCTGATCACAGATTTGTTGCACATTTGTGTGCCTTTTTGCGGTTGACTGTTGTGACAACACCCAGTCAGAATAAGGCTATATCCTAGAATTACGTAGAATTTTCCATATCTCTTTTAAAACCCAATACAAACAACAGCAAACAAATCCATTGTTTGGAATTCCTGTCTCCCAAAATGACATTGAATTAATTAGCCGCAAAACTGAAGATGTTGAGAGTGACTGACTCCATCTGTCCATCAAAGCATAGCTGCAACATACATACGGATTGATGAACGTGTATATGTGAGAACGCAAAGATGTTTTAGGCAGCGCTTCAAAGCGAATTAACAGCTCGAGACCAACAAAAGTTTAATGGCCTACATGTGCATATAGTAATGAAAATCTACACACTTGACTGGAAATTTACTACATGGTCACATAAAAACTCTGTAAAGGCCTTCGAAGGGTCTGTAAAAAAAATATTCACGGGAATTATCTTTATAAGTAATAATCTTTATCGAGAGACAGAAAAAACGGTCTTTGGCTGTCGTTAAAAGGGACGTTTGAAGCCTGCTGTTATGTGTGTGGTTTCATAGTTCACCAGCACACAATGAAAGCATAGGAAATCTATTAGCCATGTGAAAAACCAACTGAGACATTTTAATATGTTTTTGCTCACAAACAGCAGCGCACTCTTCTTTACTTGAGTTACTTAAAAGACAACATCCATTCTAGTGAGATGCTTTTCCTATGCAGGATATGCAAATTATTCCTCGACTAAAAAGATGTTTTACAGTAAATTTTTTTTTACATATATACACTCATAAAAATATTGAATCACAGTGAAGTTAAAGTTTAGGTAAGTAGTAGTTCACCCAAAAATGAAATTTGCTGAAAATTTACTCACCCTCAGGCTGAAATATTAAACATCTTAATGGTGGATTTGTTTCTTACAAACATGCAGTTTTTCACTTCACAAGACGTTAATTGATGGACTGGAGTGGTGTGGATTACTCTCATGGATTATGGACTCTCATTCTGACGGTACCCATTCACTGCAGAGGATCTGGTGAGCAAGTGATGTAATGCTAAATTTCTCCAAATCTGTTCCCGTGAAGAAACAAACTCATCTACATCTTGGATGCTGGGTAGTAAATGTTTACATGTAATCTGGATTATGTAATCAGATTCCAAAAATTAAGTACTTGTAATTAGATTATAATCAGAAAACAATTACTATTTTACTGATTACATATTATGCACACAAGTCTTTGTCTTTGAAAGGATTTTGTCCTTCAAATACATTAAAATGCACAAATTCACATTATTTCTTATTTACATGTAAAGCAGGTTTTGTTTTGTTTTGTTTTGTTTTTGTTCTGTTTTGTGAGCCGAACCTCTTTCACCTAATATATTTTCTTGAAGTACCCCTGAGATTTTAAGGTAATTTTAAGTTAATGAGACATTTACATGTTCACGGTTCTCTGACGTTGGTTAATAGTCACATGACATGCAGATAAAAAAAAAAATATATATATATATATATATATATATATATATATATATATATATATATATATATATTTAAGTGTATTTATATAAATATTTTTAAGTGTTTTATTTTGAGTGTTGTTATTTTAAAATGATTTATTTTCATTTCACATTTTTCTTATTTAATTATTAGCATTTCATTAAACTCACGAACCCCAGTTTGGGAAATCATGACATAATGTAATGTTTAACCACTTTATGTTGCTAATAACAACAAATAGAATATATTTTCATTCTTTTTTTATTTGTTATAGCAATATGGTACAGTATTATCCTATTAAAATCAATGTGATAAATGAGTTAGGCCACAAGTAATCCAAAAGTAATTAAAAAGTAGTCCGATCATATTACCTAAAATGTGTAATGTAATGGATTACGTTACTAACTGCAATTTTTGTTATGTAATTTGGAATTAGTATAGACTACAATTAAGCACTGCCTGAGGGTGAGTACATTTTAAGCCAATTTTCATTTTTGGGTGAACTATTCCTTTAAAGGGAATAGTTATTTTGTGGAACACTAAATATTTTGATATTTTGAACAATGCTTCAGCTGTGTTTTTTCCATACAGCGAATGTCAATGAGGTCCAGTAATATTTTGGACCACACTGACTTTCATTGCATGATTAAAATCATACAATGTGACAATTTTCTCATATGTGTTACACAGAAATATGAATCATTTTATAAAAAGCACTTTCATTGATTCTTCTGTTGCACGTTGTCTATTATTGCAGCTTTACAGTTGTTCTTCTCATGGTATTAGGTGTTATATAAGTGTGGGTTTTTTGGGGCATTTTGGTATTGGCCCAATTAATTTCCAATGTAAACAAGAGGGACAAGTTGAAATGTTATTTTTAATGTTAACATTATGCCACAAGTGCTCTGAGCAGGTCGTCCTCACAAATTAAGAGATTGTGCAAGAAGGAAACCGATGAAGGAGACCACCAAGAGAACAGCTCTGGAACCAACAAATTAAACCCTGGCAAACCCTTCTAATATACCTACATTTTGAAGTCTGCTGTCAGCCACAGTTTTTAACGATCCAGAAAAGAAGTGAAGAGTTGAATTAGTTTTCAATAATTCTTTGCCTAATTCC
The DNA here is from genome assembly GCA_039654775.1 of Spinibarbus caldwelli. NCBI lineage: Eukaryota > Metazoa > Chordata > Actinopteri > Cypriniformes > Cyprinidae > Spinibarbus > Spinibarbus caldwelli. The sequence goes on along the minus strand of CM077225.1, from coordinate 32,593,536 downwards.
AGATCCATGTTCACAGCAGGACATTATGTGAGGAGCTTATGTGTTCCTGTCGAACGTGGGCCCCCATGACAAGTTAAACAGAGGCTTTAAATCGTCTCTGCATGAGATCTGTAATGACAGACTCAACAAACAAGAGAACAGAGGGATGCCTTGAAACAAAAGACTTGACATTGCTGCGGTTCACTAATCCAAACACTAAATAACTCTTTTGAATTCATCTCTGTTTAGAATAACGCGAATCAAAGAAGCACTGGCCGGCCCTATAGCACAGAATGTGCTGCAGTGACCCTCTTCAGAGGAGTTTGGCTCCAGTTGTGCAGCTGGAAAGCAGAGGAGTATGACCAATTGTGTAACTCAATTCAGTTCGGTTGCCCTGCACACAGCCACAAATCAGGAAATGTTTAGCAATTAGTCAACACTCATCACTGTTCCTATGCACATGACAGAAGGCAGAGGGTTTTGTGGGGTTTGTGCTCATGGCATGAGTGTGTAAAGCTGTGATTTTTATGATGTCACATCACTGACCCTCACCTTCCCTGGGAAAGTGGTGATGAAGAGTTGCCATGACGACCACAGGAGGGCAGAGCCTAACCATTAATGGTGTTACAGTAACAGACACAGCACTGAGAGGGTAAATTAATCAAAGGAGTGCACTTCATAATTGGTACTGGTTTACAATAAAAATATAAAAACATCTTTAAACAAGGTAAATTAACAACATAAGATATAAGGAAGTATTTTTAAAAATATATCTTGAATGAAGTTTATTTTTCTTGCAACATGAGCACAAATCTAAAAAAAAAAATGAAGTGAGGCTTGTTTTAAAAAAAAAATTAAAGGGGTAAGAAAAATAAATCCTATAATCTTAATTAATTCTGCTTTTCAAGTAAATTAATCTAAAAAAATACTGATTAAGAATGAATTAAGCATAAATCTTACAAAATTTTGCCTTTCAGGTAAATTAAAATCTTGTTTAAAAGATGCAATACGATGACAAAATACTGATTAATAATTAAGAATTTTGCATTTGCATTAAGTTCTGATTTAAAAAATGAAATAAATAAATACATACATAAATAAATAGATAAATAAATAAAAGATTGGTAACACTTAAACCCTTTATGCACAATGCATTATAAAGGTATTAATGAACATAGTAATGCATTATATCTTTTCATAAATAATTGTAACCAAAGTTAATGCATTATATAATTTGAAGATTTGTTTGTCATGTGTTTTAATGCATTATACTTTCTAACATTGAAAAGTTTTTTGGGGATATATATATATATATATATATATATATATATATATATATATATATCCCCAAAAAACTTTTCAATGTTAGAAAGTATAATGCATATATATATATATATATATATATATATATATATATATATATATATATATATATATATATATTTATTTATTTATGTATTTATTTATTTATTTATTTATTTATTTATTTATTTATTTAGTTGTTGTTATTTTTTTTTTCAAAAAAACTTTTAAAATAATGGTTAATCAACCTGTATACCATTTGATTTGTTTATTGAGTGTTTATGAAGTCTCAACATTAAAATTACATGTTTAAAACTTTGTGTTACACTATTGCAAATTTATCTCATATGGTAACCACAATTGTAACTACAATATATCAAGTCTTTTGATGTTTTCTAAAATTTGAGGTGTATTTAATGTTAAGATGTCATGTTCTTATACAGTACTCACACTCAGTGTTTCTGAAATGTTGTCACAAGCATCATGATTGACTGCGGTGTGCATGAGAACTACAGTGGAAGGGCAGATTTTCAGAGAATAACATCTTAAATTTCAGTCTGCTCTTTACAAGAAGCTACTGAACTGCTTCAGAAGATTTGGAATATGGGGAATCCCAGTGGGGAAAGATTTGAGGTGAGGACCATAATTAGTCGAAGACAAGGACTCCACTGTCCCACAGGTGAAATCAAGCAAATTTCAGGCTGATGGCCAGATATTAGCCACCTTTAGACAAATGTCGTTTCAGCACCCAGTACTGATCTGTAGTTTTAGGTTCCAGATGTCTAAGGGGCCTTTTTGTGTCAACATTTAGTGCGGTTGCCAATTACCACACTGTTGGTTAGCCTGATATATTCTTTGGTTTGCTGAGTATTACCCACACAACCTCAGTACATCACTCAAAGCATTTTGAGACACATTTGAGCACACTAATGGCCTGAAGTCTTATGTTCTTACAGGACCGTTTGAAGCCTCTTACCGGGATTTTCCAAAGATATACTTCGCATATGAAATACATTTTCCAAATGCGCTTGCGGCCAATTATCATAATGCAGGCAAGTGTAAGTGATACTAGTACAGTTTACCTTGTAAATCCAGCTTTGTGTTACATTACACGTGCTGTGCCCATCTGGTTTGACTATAAACAAAGACAGAGTTATAGATGCCCACAATACTGCACTGCCAATTCATAAGTGATGGCTTTGTTTGCCTCAATTTGTCTGTTATGATTTGGCGAAACCCCTAAGCAAGTCAAATGCATATATATTAGAGCTGACTTTGAGGATTTTTTCTTGTTTTAAGCATAAACCTAACTTTTTTTATGCTTAAATTCACAAAAAATATCATTGAAGATATATTCTCTGAACAAAAGTCAGTAACTCTTGGAGTCTCTTAATGGGCTTTAGATTGCAGCTGAGATTTGATTGTATCTCCTTGATAAAGGGAGTGATGAATCTGGAATACAGATTGTGGAAATTCATGATCAAAGCAATAGAAAGCAGTCATCCTCGCTGTTTAAGACTGTGTCCTTTTCCTGATCTTTCTGTAGCGGTGAGTGACGATAGTTTGAAAGGGAGCAGACAGTCATAGATGTCGTGACCTGTTATGGTTTCTGTAGCTGTAGTACATTAAGTTCTGATGATTAAAAGAAAATTGGAAAATCTACGTCATCCTGTGATCCTCCCTGAAGAAAAGGACAAAATGTGGGTGAATTCAACCTGCACTTTTTTAGCATACTCACCAAATCATGGCCAGTATTGCCATTGGTGTGTCTTTAACAGCTTCAGTATGACCAGCTCTATTTTATCAAAATTAGTGAGCTGTTTTAGGATTGTATTGCATTGTAAGACACTTCAGTTTGGCCAAATTCCCAAGGAGCCGACAATCCCATAATCTTGAGAAAAAAACAAAAAACAAAAAAAAAACATCCAAGACAGTGGAAAAAGTGGGAGAAAGGGTGAATAAATGTCCAAAAGTATCAAATAAAATGGCATTAAACTGGTTCAAATCTAATTAAAAAATTGACTATTTTATCCAATATGTTTGCCATGTATTATGATTAAAAGTATTGCTTAATATCATGCAAACACCAAACTCTCTTGAATTTAATTGTGTGCTTCCTGTTAGGAGCGCTAGGGGTGTAACGGTACACAAACATGATGGTTCGGTACGTACCTTTTTTTTTTTTTTTTTTTTAATTAAACAGTGGTTTACTGAACAAATTGCTCTTTCTTTAAATAAATTTAATTATAATTAAAATTTTCTTAGGGATAAAAATCTACCTCAGCTTATACTCTAAACTATAGGGAGGCCTTTTACATTACTATAAGGTTACAATTAACAACAGAGCCCAAATCTAAATTTAATTACTATTTATTTTTAAATATAATCAACACTCAGCTCAAAACATTGTATGCAAACATGTAAATTGCACATAATGTAGTTTAAAATGCAGTTCAAAATATATTCATTTAACCTATAGAGTAGCAGTCATAACTTGTTTCATAACAGATTTATTTAAACATACATTAAGACATCACTAACAGGTAAAGTAAAATATAATGAGTATATAATCTAATATTTTGCGAAATGCTCTTCTAGACTTCATTTCTCTAGCGAACTAATGAGCTGTGGACACTGATGACTTGCCTGAGGTAAATGAAATGCTACATGACATTTTTTTACAAACTGTTTTATTGAAGTCTTTCCGTGGTTGAAACACTGATTGAGCGATAACATGAGGAATGAGATACAGCAATCTGTCTCGCCACATCAAAGAGTGTCATTATTGTTTGAATTTCCTAAAAAATAAATAAATAAATAAATTAAAAAAAAGAACAATTTGAAAGTTGAGACTTTGTTTCTTATCAAAAGTAACAATATATAAAACTGGAAGTTTCCAATGAAATTACACTCGTGCAGTGGTTAAAACAATGTTTTATTTGTTCGGTAAACATGCGTACCGAACTGAAAGACCCGTACCGAAAAATTTAGTACGAATACGTGTACTGTTGCATCCCTAGTCTATGCCTATTTTGAACATTCTAAATCAGCTGCTTTGTGGTTCCATTTGTGACCCTGGACCACAAAACCAGCCTTAAGTAGCACGAGTATATTTGTAGCAATAGCCAGAAATACACTATATGGGTCAAAATTCTCGATTTTTCTTTTATGCCATGAAGATATTTTGTAAATATCTTCATGTCTTACTGTAAATATATCAAAACTTAATTTTTGATCAGTAATATGCATTGCTAAGAACTTCATTTGGGCAACTTTAAAGGCGATTTTCTCAGTATTTTGATTTTTTTGCACCCTCAGATTCCAGATTTTCAAATACTTGAATCTCAGCCAAATATTGTCCGATCCTAACAAACCATACATCAATGGAAAGCTTATTTATTCAGATGATGTATAAATCTCAATTTCAAAAAATTGACCCTTATGACTGGTTTTGTGGTCCAGGGTCACATATGCAGTTAGTATGTTGCCTGTGTAGGTAGTAGACATCTAACAGCTAACTAGGTTTTGGAACAAAGCCATTATATAACTAGGTTGTACAGTAAAGTGACATGGTTTTGATACAGTCTGTAACTGATTTTAAAGTCTTAAATTATTCCTGTTAGTATGCTTCCTTTTTTTGAGGAATTTGTACATTGAGTACTTTTCCAGTCACTGGAGCTATAATTATAATTATGCAATGTAAAAAATAAAAAATAAAAAATAAAAAATCAACCAAGCACAGACCTTCTGACACAGTCCAGAACCCACATCAGTATGTTTTTTAGCAGTTTATCTTCCTCAAACCGTACAGCCAAATGAAGACCACATGCTGATGGCAGATGTATTGGTAAATCATGTAAAAGAAGAGACCTACTGGTCTCACAGCCAAACACTATACAAATCAACTACAGCTTGTGTATTTCAAGGTTCTTTGCTTTTTAACTCTCAAAATGTTACCTCAACCCAAACAGATCCCTTCTGGGAGCAACGGGAGTGAGGAACACTAATACCTGGAGAAACCCAACCATTAGCATTTCTATTCATCTCAATGGCAGTAGCTTGGCTAGCAAAGGACGAAAGGATGTGTAATGCTGTTTGAATTCTACCATCTTTGTTCACTGACAATCAGTTCTGCACGTATGTGACCATTTCTCTGGAGCCCCTAGAAAATCATGGCAAGATAAAAGGAAAATGTCCATTTCATATTTTTTAAAATTCATCCAAAAATAACCTCACTGGTAAAGCACATACTATAATGAAATAGCTATTGTTTATATGTGTTTTGAAGGAGAAGATGGTGTAATTACATCATCTACCAGCAGGGGAAACACTGACCCCTTGATTGGGAGCCAGTTTGCATTCTGTTATCAATAAGTATGTACCATAATTAACATCATTGCTAATTATTATTAAAGAGTAGTGCAATAATATAGCATTGCTTATTTTAGTCTCCAGAACTAATGGTAGTCCTTTTCCATAATATTTCTCCCACTTTGAAATTAATTTGTCTAGTTCATCTACTCAAGATGTGTGGTGCTTATTTTTTATCAAAGCCTGTGATGACAGACATTACCACATGATGGAGTTTAGGGGTTTACCAACATCAGCCTCAAGGGGCTGCCAATGCTTCCGCCATAGATTCCAATGCTCAAATTGTTGAAATCTAAAGAATGATCTATTCCACAAGACCAATGCAAGTCTCTACAGACTATCTGTCATAATAAATCTTTTGGAACCGACAGAAAACATCTGTGGAGATCTGTTGCCATGTCACGCACAACTTTATACTACGGCATTGTTGCATTCTTCTAGCACATTTCAAGTGTTATTAATTCTCTGCTTTTATTTAGCAGTTTTCTGCATTTATTCTTTTTTGTACAGTTTTTGATTTTTACATTATTGACATCAGCACTTCAGCTAACATTACTTGGGAAAGCATCTTCATTTAACTTTGTTTCATATTTTTCAAAATGCAAAAAATCCCAGATTTCCAACATGATATTTCTTACCATCCATACTGACATCTGAGTCAGGATTTTGATTGCAGTTTGCTTGTCTTCCTCTCGAAATCTGTCATATGATATGCCACAACACAATAGCCAGCTTAGCTCATGAGAACAGAAATTAAGCTTCTTTGGATTTGGGTGTCAATGCACTGCATTCATACTGACAGAGGAAGAGAGATGGGAAATAACCTTTGACCCTTGCATTACATCTGGCCCCCATTAGCCCTCCATGAACCTCAGCTGCCATTTAGTGACCTTCTATTTCAAGCACGTCCATCACTCCTCAAACCGTCATCATGGCACACGGACACTTTACCAAATGTAAGAACTAACTATAGGAGAAATGCTATCTGCTTTGCCTGAAGCCAGAGATCAGGTTACAGCATTAAACATCTAGCCAGATAAGGGACATACATCCTGATAAGGAACTAAAGTATGCACTAGTTCCTGTAAATAAGGATCAGAACATAATTTAAACTTTTGCCTTATAAGTGTGCAGTTTTATAGCAAATTGTGTACCAGCTGTGCATAAATTTATTAATAAAAGGCATTTTATGTATTTTATAAACAATGAAGGCATGATGAAGAGTTTCCAGTACCAAAGGGTTTTTATGTGATCATCATATAACAAAAATCAACCCTTTGGTTGTGTCTGTAGTTTCAGAAAAAAAATAAGTATTTGGTAGTGCTGTCAAAATTAGCGCATACAGGCGATTAATTTTTCCAGTTTAACAACGTTAAAAATACTTAACGCAGTTAACGCAGGGGCGGAGCTAGGGTTTGCCACCCCACTCACAACTGCTGCTTCTGTCTCTTTTTATTGACAAGAATTGTGTTTATTTAGACGCAGAACGTCTTTACGTCCACATCAGACGGGAGACTTTTTAGATGCGCACTCCACTTCGCCTCAGCGCCAGTCCAACAAGCATGGAGTCCAACAAGCATGGAAACGGTACAGTTGACAGGTTATGTCAGTAAAACTGAATTTTCCTATCCTGTCAGTCATTATACTTTGCTCGTAGCATGCGCTCTTCAATTGCGCACACAAATATGACGGCACAAGCTGTAGCCTGTATCACTTCATTTTGAAGCGCAAATGAAACTAAGAGCATGCGTCAGATCCACATCATGTTCAGCAGTGGCAGCTCTTAAAGTAATAGCAGTCAAATAACCTAATAACCCAGCTGCTGTGATGTCTGTTAATCAAAGAACAAAAGAAAAAAGAGGAAATCAATAACTTTTGTAGCTTTAAGGATTCATTAATATTTAATTTAGAATTTAGTGTTTGATAAATTTATTAAATTCCTGCATATTTCCTACTTGCTGAAGGGCACAGGTAAATATAACATTTATTATAATTGCTTTATGTGAAGATTGTTTTAAGTTCACTTAATTTAGAAGTTGTTATTTTTTAAAGTTTAATTTTTTAATTTACTAGTTCTCAATTATACTGTAATGTTGAATGGCTATAGTCAATGGTTAAATATGAGGGAAAACAGAACAATTTCCTAGACACATCAGTAGTATTGATATCAGTTATACTCACCTTTAGTCATAAAAAAGATGCAACTAAACAAATATTATGTCTTTATGTTGTTTCTACATTAATTTGAAGACAGAATGTTAAATTATTGCAATATAAAAGTATATTTAAAAACTTTAATGTTAGGTGGGATTAATCATGGCTAATTTCAGAAAAAATGTGCGATTAATTAGTTATTTTTTTTTAAGGGGTCATATGATGCGATTTTAAATTTTCCTTTCTCTTTGGAGTATTACAAGCTGTTTGTGCATAGATAAGATCCCTGAAGTTGCAAAGACGAAAGTCTCAAAACCACTTAAGACTCGACCACGGCCCCCTAAAACGGCTCGTTCAAACATGCCCCCACATGTCTACGTCACGGTGTAGGGAGATTTGCAAAACACCGCCCAAATGTATACGCAAAGTAAGAGGGCGGGACTATTATTCTCGCTGTAGTGTTGTTGCTGCCACCGGCGCCATGTTCTGGAGATGCTATGTCGTTGTGAAAGTGAAATTACTTTGTTTGGGCTTCCAAAAGAGGACACAACTACAAATCAGTGGTTAAGTTGTATTTACAACACTGTTCCAGAACAGTTCAACCCAAATATTCGAGTGTGTGCAGCACATTTTACGGAGGACTATTTCCTGAACCTGGGAGTAGCCTACAATGCTGGCCTGCACAACGGCTGTTTCTATAAAGTGGGGCAATTCCAACTTTGCAAGGACAGTCTGGCGCTTCTGACTCACAGCTTGTAAGTATGTTTTCATATTTAAAGAATTTACCACTGACTATTCAAACGCAAGTTTTGAGCTGTGTAGAGTAGCGCTTGTTGTTTGTCATTCTCTGATCACAAATGCAGACATGGTAATGTTTACGCGGCACGATGCAACGCGACGCATAAAAAGACAGTATAAGTCATTATAATCAGTAATTATGTCCCCACTGGATGCAACAAATGCCTCGTTTGTAATGGGTTTCATTGTTTTTGTGTTGTCGCGCCGGCCCGGGACACGGCACCACAATACGGTAAGGGGCGTAACATTTCTGTCTCACGCTTGAGGTATTCGACCAATCACAATGCACTGGATAGCTGGCCAATCACAGCACGCCTCGCTTCTCAGAACGATGAGCTTTTTAAAAATCGACACGTTTCAGAAAGGCGGGGCATAGAGGAGCAACAATACTGTACAGTATGAGGAAAATTGTGTTTTTTGAACCTTAAACCGCATAAACACATTGCATTACACCAAATACACAAAATAATGTTCTTTTTAGCAATGTCATATGACCCCTTTAATCGATTGACAGCACTAGTATTTGGACATGACATCCAACATGTCCAGAGGGTTTTTAAGAGTGATGGTGTCAATAAGGGTGGGAATACAGTCTAACATGTCATGGCTGTCTGTTTCAGCCTCAGTTTAGCTCTATAAGTCAGGACAGAGAATGAATCACATGGGAGAGGTGCACTTTTTCTGTGACCAGTGAAAAGAGTCCCATTAAGGAACCACACTTAACTGTCCCTTAGAGACATTCAGATAAACACAGCACACCAATGCTCCAGGTGTCCTGTTACCACAAGGGACAGGGGCAAAGAAAAGACGTGAGAGCATTGGGAAAAGCATTGTAGTTTCTACTTTTTGTTATCTCTTTCTCTACCTGCCTTTTTTATTTTGTTCCAGGAGATTTTTATAGATCGGATGCCACGTCATTTCTCATGCAAACACAAAAAAATCATTCTAGGATCCAAACAAAAGTCTGTGGGTCTCATTTAACAATGACCCACACAGAGAAGAGTTTTTATCCCAGGGTCCAACAGTAGCCCGGGGACATGCTAAGGAAAAGCAGAAGGAAGGGTAGCGCCTGCTCGCTGTCTACATAAACAGATAGGGCAAGATTCCTCGACATGAAAGAAGAGGAAGAACTGGCATGAAAGTAAAGGTGAAAGGTCAGTTACGAGCACTGTCATCACCTAAACCCTCCATCAACCCGAAAACCCTCAAGAGGAAGAAAATCTTCCCTTGACGGAGAAAATCTGAGAGGTGAGCGGACTTCAGCTTCTTTCCACTAGTAGTTTGAAATCTGAACAGTGTGTGGCCTGAATGAGCCACAGCCGTGGCATTAGACAAGTCATTTGATGTTACATTCACGATATGTATTCTTGTCTTTTCTTCAGAACAGATGAAGACAATTGGCTTTGAAAGGAACTTTCTCAGCGACCTTGAGTATATTAGTGAAGATGAAACGTTAAAACAGCAGAGATTTCAAGTGCGCTGCTTTCAGAGCCACCCACAGAGTTCTGGAAAGCATATTAAAAGTGCCAGTCAATGTGCTGCACTGCTGAACAGGATGGAAATGTACACGAATCCTTCACAAGTGCCATTAGGGGATGTTTTGTTCATTAAATGTGTGTCTTCTTAACCAAGAGCTTTTTATTTTCATGCACAGTGCAAAAGAAAGAGAAAATGAGATCCGTTTTATTTTTATTTTTCCCCAACTTCGTCCTTAACCCTAATAAAATGATGCTTTGTTATGATTAAAGGCCCCATATGTTCTATAAGAAAAAAGTTCTTGTGTTTGGCCACAAAAAAGGCAGTAAATATATGCTGATGCTATTTTGTTACAGTAAAAGACTGTCTGGCTTTCATTTTTCTGTCCATTTTAATGAGTTTTTGAAGAGCATGTGTGAAAAATGTTTTGCATGAGGTTTTCATCAAATACAATTTTAGTAGTTGCATCAAACTGTAAATTGTTCTAATGTGTCAGAACAAATTTAATATACTTATTATTATTTATTTTGGCTTAGCCATAGAGAATTATGTGCATCATTTACAATATTTTTTTTCTTATTTAATTTCAATGATTTTAAAAATTTGTATTCAATTTTTAAAATGTATTTATTTATATTTAAAGTTTATTTATTTTATTTTATATACTATAATATTTAGTTATTTTATAATTATAATTTCATTGTGCGTTAAATTATGAAATTCATACATTCTAATTTCCAAGAAGTGGTTATGGTATTTTCTTAGCACACGTTTTAAGCTAACCCTCCCTTATATAAGCACACACACACTCACACACTGCCACCTCTCCTCCAGACACTACCCCTGAAATGTCCTTAGTGTGCAGTTTATTTTTAAAGCTGTTGTTCCAATTTCCATGGATACTTAACATAGTGAGGCACCATTAGTTATATAGAAACAAGTGTTTTGCCATATCCCCACAGAAAAAGTCTCTCAGGGGATCACTACCGTTAATTTCTCATGACAGTGCAGAGTTTGGTTTTTTGATAGAAAAGTATCAATTTACTTGCCAAAGAATACATCATTCCTCCCACGGTGGGACCCAGTTCTATGTCTTGGCTGATGGCAATAAACAAATCATTATATTTCCAGAGCTGCTGTAGTGCTAGGAAGGTGACAAAGCATTGGAGCCTCTGGTCTCCTGCAGACGGAGGTGGTCGGACTTGTAACATCATTCTCCAGAGAGGTGGAGACGACAATTAAAAAGGGTTAGGACAGGTTAAAGGGCAGACAGAAAGAGATCTTCTCAACACCAGGAGTCAGAGATGATTCGAGAACAAAGCCAGTCACACGGGTAATGAACCGTGAAAATGTGGAGAAAAGGTACAGCTCTGAAGCTCTGCATCTGTATTTATACTCTATTTATATCCAAATAGAGTATAAAAAGTAACCGGATGACCTCTTCCGGCGAGATTATGAAGTGTGCATACAATGGACACTTTACTATCCCATGAGGTCACGAGAGAGGATTTGTGAATGGCAGTGAAGCGGCATAACTGATGCTGGTAGGTCACATGATAATGACAACATGGTGAGAGTAGTATGTCCAAATTACATTCATACTACACACATTCAGAGTACATACAACATACTTTTTTTTAGCATCCACAAAGTACCTACTCGAGAGTATCCGATTTCGAATGCAGCCCTGGTTGTGGATTGAAGTATGTTAAAGGGGAGGTCTAATGCTATTTCATTCTGACTTATTTACACTGTTAAAAAGTTGGATTCTCATGCTAAACATGGCTAAAGTTTCAAAAAATGAGTTGGACATATGATAGAGTATTTCTGTGCCAAATACACTCCTTCGGGGTTCGTATAAGTTTCAGAAAGTTTTTTTTTTTCCCAAGTATGGCCCTATATGATGTCATAAAGTGTGGGATTCCTTAAATGGGTACTTCTCCAAGAAGAGTATGCACACACATCAACCAGAGTAAGAGCAAGAGCACGCCCATCAACGTGGATCAATCGGGTTACGGAAGTCGTCGGCAGCTCTGTACAGGACTTGCTCAAGAAGGATTTGTCGCTTTGTTTTTAGACCATGAAATCAACAATGGCCTTGTCCAAATACCCACACCTGCGGTCTTTGCACTTGACCACTTGACTACTTATTTGATGTATTTTCTGTATTTGGCCCAAATGTTCAAGTGATCATGAAGACCACAAGTGTGTGTAGAACTTTCCATTACCTGATGGGACACAATTAAAAATGCAAGTGCTTACATAGCTTTATATTTATTTTAAATACTTTGCATTTTAAAATCAACTTCTAAATGTCTGTTCAGTAGTCCCTATAACATGACACAGTTTAATTTGTGGTGCTTCTAATTAAGTGATAAAAAGCATTTGCAAATGTTGTACAAAATAGATGTCATCGCCACTCATCTTTGCACCAATAAAATGTGCAAGACTTTGTTTCTCTGCCAAGTCATATGTAATATCTAATGTTTATATTAATATTTAACTTACATTGGAAAGTTTTCCATGACCTCTCGCGAGATCTCGGCAAAAAGTCTGATGATTTATTTCCAGAAAATGATGCATGAGGGAATACACTAAGCCTCAAATAGCGCTCTGGAGTGTGGATTTTTGTGTGCGTTAAGGGCACTGTGCTTTGGTGTTTTGAAGACCTGGGACAGCACTTACTTCCTGTCGCGTACACGTTCTCAGTGGCCAAGACCGCAAGTGTGGGTATTTGGACAGGACAAATGTCACCAAAGAAGTGTGTTTTTGGTTGTGAGTTATTGTGTCCATACGTGCCATTTTCCAGGGACATGTTCTGGCCAGGATTTCTATATAGCCTAAAATATCCAGGTTTTGGCTTTGTTTTCCTGTTTTCATACATGCTGAAGGTAATAATCTAAAAGTAGTTTGACCAATAACATGCTGACATTGTATATAATCGCCAATCGTGGTGCGTGAGAAGGTGGGATCTACAGAGAATGATGCAAATGCACATACATATCAGGTGTGTTTGACTTACAGCGGTGCTGCGCAGACCGATCATTGTATGACATCAAATTACCGCGAGAGCGATTCGAAAGCATAAGGAGCCGTCTGCTCTGCTCTCTATAGCTCTCACAGTACTTAGATGCCATACAACGATCGACAAGGCAGCAACAAAGTTGTGCAAGTTTGTTTGTTTGTTCCTGACATTTCAGCGATGAATGTTTTATAAACAAATTAAATAAAATTTAAAACAATAAAGTTTTTGTTCCTGTTTTATTTATGTCCATGTCACAGCTTGCAACGATCGCTACGCAAAAGCTTCACGTGCTTGTGATTAATTAGCTCCGCCCATGGCACGCCTCCAGGAGCTCGACTGTATTCAGAGAGAAGTGGTACAGCTGTATCTTTCTTTAATAAATCTTGTAAAACTAAAGACTCTTCGGAGATATGAAGGAAGCAATACTACTCTATACGTACTCAAGATTAACATGAGATTGGCAGAAACAGTGTGTGTTATGTCCCCTATAAGCTGTTCATTTTTCCAGGTCATTATTTGTCTAGTCAAGAACATAGTTCATGTTGATGATTTGTTTTACGTCTGGGATTTAGTTCAGAGTTTATTTGTATGTTTTTGGGGCATTACCGTCGTAAATAAAACAGCTCTTTGGTTTGCTACGGCGTCGCACTTATGCACTTCATGTCAGCAGCATTACATGACCTACCATGAACCCAGCTGCGTCTATGCCAGGGTAATTGTCCCATTGAGGATTGCATGGAAGAGTTTTGTGAACTGTGCTATCAGGTGGGAATTAATGATGTAGCTTTTAAAGGCATTTTTCGTAATGGCTTAAATGACTTACTGAATTACCTAATGCCTTGGAGTGATGTTTCAGGACTCTAGCCAAGTATATTGAATATACCCTATTGCTGAGCAGTTCCTTACTAACTGTGGGAATTGTGGCATTGGACAAAGATTCCCTTAAAGGGGTCATATGATGTGATTTCAAGTTTTCCTTTCTCTTTGGAGTGTTACAAGCTGTTTGTGCATAGATAAGATCCCTGAAGTTGCAAAGACTAAAGTCTCAAAACCAAAGAAATATTCTTTATAAAAGTTAAGACTCGACCACGCCCCCCTAAAACGGCTCATTCAAACATGCCCCCTCATGTCTACGTCACGGTGTGGGGAGATTTTCAAAACACCGCCCAAATGTATACACATTGAAAGAAGGCGGCACTTTTATTCTCGCTGTAGTATTGTTGCTGCCGCCGGCGACATGTCCTGGAGACGCTGTGTTTCGTTGTGAAAGCGAAACTACTTTGTTTGGGCTTCCAAAAGAGGACACAACTACAAATCAGTGGTTAAGTTGTGTTTACAACACTGTTCCAGAACAGTTCAACCCAAATATTCGAGTGTGTGCATCGCATTTTACGGAGGACTTTTTCCTGAACCTGGGAGTAGCCTGCCAGCTATGATCAAAGACTGTTTCTATTAAGTGGGCCAATTCCAACTTTGCAAGGACAGTCTGGCACTTCTGACTCACAGCCTGTAAGTATGTTTTCATATTTAAAGAATTTGCCACTGACGATTCAAACACGAGTTTTGAGCAGTGTAGAGTAGCGCTTGTTGTTTGTCGTTTCTCCGATCACGAATGCAGACATGGTAATGTTTACACGGCACGATGCAACGCGACGCATAAAAAGACAGTATAAGTCATTATAATCAGTAATTATGTGCCCACTGGATGCAACAAATGCCTCGTTTGTAATGGGTTTTATTGTTTTTGTGTCGTCGCACCGAGACACGGCATCACAATACGGTAAGGGGCTTAACATTTCCGTCTCACTTGAGGTATTCGGCCAATCACAATGCACTGGATAGCTGGCCAATCAGAGCATGCCTCACTTCTCAGAAAGATGACCTTTGAAAAAATCGGCACTTTTTAGAAAGTGGGGCATAGAGGAGCAACAATAATGTACAATATGTGAAAAATAACGTATTTTTGACCCTTAAACTGCATAAACACATTGCATTACACCAAATACACAAAATAATGTTCTTTTTAGCAACGTCATATGACCCCTTTAAACATTTTCTGGGGGTTGGGGGGCTATACACCCCAAGCACTGACAGCTGCCGAGCTTGGTCCATCACAGACCTTACCAGTCATGGCCATCCTGGTACCTGTCCTCCAAAGTCTAATTTTATCAGTGCTCCCAGTGGTCCTAGAGGTCCTTCAATTGTTCAAAGGCAACTGCCGCCTTGACTTTTTAGGCTGCTCATACTTCCCCTGAGAAGGCAGCATCTGCTATACCCCAGGTTATTGTTTATTGCCTAGTCAAGCTCATAGTTCATGTTAATGTTTTGTTTTACTTCAAGGATTAAGTTCATGGTTTATGTTTTTGGGTCATTGGTCATTGTAAATAAAACTGCACTTGGGTTCGCTACACCATTGTCCTCATTTGTTTCATACCAGCAAAGTTTCACATATCAACAAGCTCAGCGGGTAGCAAACTGAGGAGAATGACAATATTAAATAACATTTAATGAAAAATGTACAATTGTACAAATGCTAATGGCAAATTGTCAATCAATTGTAAGTGAAGTCGCATGCACTTAGAGCGTTCCTGATCAGTACCTAGTTAGAATGCTGTCTATGTAGCGAGCAGATATAAAGATAGATCATTTGGAACAGGACCATCAAGATTGTGACGTACTAGCTTGGCACGGGCAAAGTTATCACAATACACACTCAATATTTTGAATTTCCCTTTGTGTGGGCTGAGTGATTGGTAACAGAAGCACAAGTGACCTTCCTACACTAAGCTGAATCGGGGTTAACAAAAGAGCGGAGCTCTTTCAGGACTTTTATGTTATGATGAATAGAGCTGACAAGCCAAAACTGAACGCTATACAATTTATGATCTGCTCGGCCACACACTCCACTCGTGAAGAAAGAGTATACAGCTGTGTTTTTAGTCAGCACGAATTCTCTTTCTTCTGATGTAGGAAAATAACCTGCTTCAAGATTTTTTCCCGGATTTTCCGGCCACGTTCACAACCCCATAATGCATAATCCTTAAAACAAGATAAAGCTGCATGAGAAGCAACACTGCAAAACACTTCCTAAAATTTTCCAAAAAGTTTCCCATTCGACGTTTTTTCTTCCCAAATGTAATTTATTCCGGTGTGTTTAAAGCTGAATTTTCCACATCATTTCTCCAGTCTTTAGTGTCACATGATCCTTCAGAAATCATTGTAATATGCTGATTTGGTGCTCAAGAAACATTTTTGTTACTATCAGTGTTGTGCTGGTTAATATTTTCCTCTCACAATCACGACTCCATTATATATCACAAAAAAGCATCTCAGATAAAATCGAGCAAAGGGTGTTTTCATCCGATGAACTCATCTCTGCGATATCAATCTGTACGCTATCACAGGTAAAGCTTGTATATGTGTCGGCCTGGATGTTCAAAAGATCTTTCTCAACTTTTCATGAATGATGTGATTGTGGAGAGAGGGAGGGGGTTGCGGTGGTGCAGGAGAGGAAAGACCAGGTAAAGTTATCCGGTGGGGGCCGCCCAATTTGTGTGATCTGCCCATTCATACGGTGGGGTGTGGGGAGGCGGGGAGGCTGCTCTTTTTAACCGCCAGAGGAAGGATGTCTCCTGCCTTGATGAAACTCTGGCGTCCCTTTTGTTGTTTGTAAAAACAAAACAAAAAAAGGGCAGTGAGTGAAAAAGAAACGAGGGGGAAAAAAACAGACCGAGAGGAAAGAGAAAGGTTTGAGCCAGTCAGTGATAACAATGCAGTCTGCTCGCTTGAAGAGACATGATGTCACCAGGGCACCGGAATCCCTAGTGTGGAGCAAACAGGGTGGGGTACGTTCCTCCCTCCCTCCAATTTGCCCCTGCCCCTTTTTCTCACTCTCCTTCTCTGTCTTTTTCCCTTCATCTTTCTCTTTCCTGTCTGTCTGTCTGTCTGTCTGTGTGTGTGTGTGTGTGGACGTGGGAGCTGTTGAGCACATAATAGGACTCCTCACAGCTCTACTTCCGAAGAGTGGTCATATGAAACATCCATTTCCAGGTCATTCATTCACAGCGGTCCCCAATGAGCACCGCCGAGCCTGCTGAAGTCTGTCAAAGGATCGCTCCCATGAGGAGGCCATGTGACAAGTGAGAGGAAAATATGGCTTAGCATTGTATTTGTGAACTGTTAAAACACACCTGCACTTAAATATATCTTAAATAGCTGCTCTTTCATAAGGTAACAACAATACAAAGTAAAAACCGTGAGCATTCCAACTCTTTTTTTTTTTTTTATAACAAGCCAGATGAATTACATTTTTAGCAAAAGCAGACAATTTAGTTTTTTAATTCCAATTTATTTGCTCAATAATATAGTAAAACAAAATATTGTGAAATATTATTACATTTTAAATTGTAATTTATTTCTCTGATGGCAAAGCTGCATTTTAACCAGCCATTACACCAGTATTCAATGTCATATGATCCTTCAGAAATTATTCTAATATTATTGTTGCAAACTGTTTTGCCGCTTAATATTTTTGTATATATTGTAGTCAACATTTGAAGTGGATCAAAACCTTTCATTAAAGTTGTCCTAAAACCAAAACAATACCCGTTCTTGCCTTAGGACAGCTTTGATGAACTTTTTTGATCCACTTCAAATGTTGACTGTTGTAGTTTAAATGAATTTTTTTGTAACAACGTAAAAGTATTTTTTAATCAATTTGTTGCATACTTGCTGAATAAAAGTATTATTTCTATTCAAAAAAGTCTTACTGACCCCAAACTTTTGAACAGTAGTTTATGTAATATAGTATAGTTTTTCTGTTGTTGTGTAATCAGTCTCCACCAGTTAACAGAACACCCTCAACAGAAGCACACTCGCGTATAAAGCAACGCAACCGTTGATAACTGCCATAATTAAGACCTCACACAAGACTTTTTTCCATTACTTTGGAATGCTTTGTGAATAATCCGGCAGGCATTATCCGTCCAATTAGCCGTATGTTCTTAAAGGTGGTCATCGCCGGGGTGGTCAGAAATTGATTTGTGAGAGGAACTTGGAAAACAGCAGTGCGCTAAACACCTAATGCATGATCAGGCGCAACCCAGTAATATACTGTAGATGTGACTTTTCCGTGTAATCGCCGCAGCCGAACAAGCCTGCTGACAGCAAAAGAAGTGCCTGCCACCCTCGCAGCCGCCCATTCATGGTCTTTCAGCAATACGTGGCGTGCCAGATGAAGTCATGGCCCCTGGCGCTCGCCTATAAACCGGCTCCGTAGATGCCACTGCAGGATTCCAGCGCAGCTTTCAGCGTGACCGTCAGCAAAATGGCAGCGGGCTAATGTGTAAAACAGTGATTGCGTCTCAATTAGGGCTACATGTGCTGAAGTGGCCCCTGGCAAACGCGCTTCAATCCGGCTCATAAATGAAAGCCAAGTATGAGCTTGCATGTCTCCTAACCCGAGCGCAGCATGTGGTTCTGCCTTGGAGTTGATTACAAGCAGAGACAGCTGGCTCCGACTTTGTACCGAATGCTGTCCGTGACATTCCACCTCCAGTCAGTCTCTGGCCCCATTGTCTCCTGGAAGCGTCGGGAGAACGTTGAGACAACCGATGGATGTGCTGATTCACCAAGGGCCCTGGTAATTGTTTGGCCTCTTTCTGTATTTGGACAGGGGGGGAAATTGTACCCTTTGCCACCCACAAGCACTCAATAAGGCCCTATCCAGTTAAACTGCCAAAGTGAGAAATCTGGACAAAGAGCTCTTTTTGTTGATGCGGAATAACACTGGATGTGGATGGGATGAGGCGATTGGAGCCGTCCTCTTGGGAGTAGGAGTGGCAGTGTCGTCGCTCTGAGCCGTTGAAAGGTGCACAATACAACAGGATATCATATTGTCCTGTTTGACAAATGGATTCTCAGTGGTGACTGGAGCAACAGCAGTGTCGAGGAAGTTCAACTCAATAACCACTACAGGTTCATAATTACTTCCCAAGAATTGTAATCAGACCACTTTATGGAAAAATCTTTCAGACCTCTACATACCTAAAAAATACAAATGTGACATGCAATATTATTTCAATACTGACTGAACACAATAAAACAACTAGAATAAAATCACATAAAGCAAACTAAGTAAAAACTCATGCAATGCAACTGAGTGCAACATATCTGTGTACTTATTGGCCACAATAAGCCATGCTAACTGTTTCTTAGTATAGGAGATTACTTTGCTCTTTTCCAACTGTGGGATATGACTTTTATCAACTATCATCATTTTTGTTCTCCTTGAATTTTCTGTGTATTATAATATTAAAACAACTAATAAACAAAAAATATATACAAAACTTACATACAAAAAGAAGATACTTTTACAGTTTTGTTAAAAGGTATTAATAAAGCCTGTAAAACAGTGTGTTTGCAAAATGCTTTTTTAATAAAATTTTTCTTTTATAATTCAGTTTACTATGTTCAAAATATTACACAATAAGCTTTGATGTTTTTATGAATATTATAGCATCTAATTGAGTTGTTTATGTAATTTATTCTAATTTTTATCATTGTCCTGCTATAAAGTCAGACTTTGGGCACAGACAATTGCAAACAATGCAATATAAACAAGTAAACCAATAATAAAAATGGATGCAAGTTGGCACGTTTTGGACTATACAGCTCAACAATGGCCACACACACACAACATGCAATATTACAGTGAAATATAAGCTTACAATCAACCATGAATAACCCCTAAACCCGCATCACACACTTTTATAGTCCTAGTGAGTAATCAGATCAAACACAGTCTGATTTGAACCCAGCCGCAAAGCGTGCTGGCTAACCAGCAGTGCCACGATATATAACTCATCATGTGTTTCACTTTATACTGTAGATGTAAACTTGCAGAGATTCAATGACAATAGGCTTTCTTTGCAGTGGCTATGGTCTGTAGTCTTTCAAGAGATGCACCATAGAAATTAGTTATTTAACAAAACCCTTGATGTGAAATGTGACTGGATATAGCTGTGTAAAGATCTGAGCAATGGCTGGCAGAGGTTTTTATTAGAATATTGCTGACAGATCTTACACTCTCACAGCATGATTTGTGAGATCATAAACACCCCTCAACTGTTGCTTCTCCTGGACTGTTGATAAAAGCTTGTAACACTGGCAACCACAAGGAGAAAAGAATAAGATGGATGCCCACTCCTGAGGACCTCAAATGCTTTGCAAACAAACACTGCCAGAGTTTGTTTGTAGACAGACACACTTGACCCCAAATGTGTTGCAGATAAAAACAAACAGGAAACAGATTCTCATCTCATCCCAATAACTGTCATGAAACATGTAGCAGAGCTTCAGCACATGAGATATATAGTCTATATCTGAAAGTGCCCACCACTGAATGAGCAAGTGAAAACCAGCAAATTCGGATATTGAGTATGAAGACGATATCTAGCGATGCTAACTGTGAACAGGTATTTTCTAGCAAATAACCGTGGAGTGCACAGTGGTTGTACACACGTTATTGAGGTGCATTATGGGACTGAATGAGTGCAACTGACCCTTCGCAAAGAGCTTGATCTGACCAATCATAATGCCGAATCCGCAATCTTGTCCGACAAAGAAATCAGACTGGAGAGTAGATTAACTTCGGTGGACATAAACTTGAAAAATGTTGTGTATTGGCATCTTTCTGTGGTTGAAATAAAATATGTTCTGATGTTCAGTCATGTTTATTTTGTGCTTTAAATAAATATGCAAGATGATCGGTTCACGTGCCACTTGAACTGACTGAGAGAACTTGAATCTGTCACGACACATTAAAGAGCCACTAAACAGTATTTATTGTCTGAATTTCTTAAAAAATAACAACATTTGAAGTGAAGTGACGTATTGTCAAGTATGGTGACCCATACTCGAAATTGGTGCTCTGCATTTAACCCATCCAAGTGCACACACACAGCAGTGAATAGTGAACAAACGCACACACACACCGTGAACACACACCCGGAGCAGTGGGCAGCCATTGCTCCAGCGCCCGGGGAGCAATTGGGGGTTCGGTGCCTTGCTCAAGGGCACCTCAGTCATGGTATCGAAGGCAGAGAGAGTGCTGTTTGTTCACAATCCCCACCTTCAATTCCTGCCGGTGTGAGAATCAAACCGGCAACCTTCAGGTTACAAGCCTAACTCCCTAACCATTAGGCCACGACTTCCCCTATTTGAAAGCTGAGACCTTGTTTCATACCAGAAGTACTGCTCTGTCTTGTCTGTCGGCGTGTTGTCAGTTTCCTCTTTGCGATGTATTTTTCACTGCGTGATAACGTGATGTGTAGTGTGAGAGTGGCATGGCTTGTCGGACATAACAACAGTAACTAAGGAGGGCAGGTTTTTGCCACCACTAAGGCTGTCCCTTGAAATATAACATTATGAGGGTAATATAAGGATATGGTATATGGAGAGATTTCCTGCCATGGTTTCAGTAACCTTAAACACCATACATAGGCCTATATCAATGTTTTATGCCTACATAAAACAAAAAAAATACATGGCAAACTATGAATATCACATGATGTGACAGGCTTGAACTCGCGCCAGATTCGTGTCGTGTCAGTCTTATGGACGTCGCTATCTTTGATATTTACTTTAATCACTATGGTTACAGAAATTCACAGCTAGCGCGAGAACATTACTTAGAAAATATGGTTGTCAATTTCAAACGCTGATTGTGTGGGAATAAATTCCCAGGGGTAAAATCAAGTCCCATCCTACATTTTTTTTTCTGTCAGATATCCTGCTGGAAATATGTTATATTACAAAATAGGTAGCAAATTTCTAATTTTGACTGTATTAGGTCATAAATAGCCTAAACATATTATAAACAAATGCTGTAGGACCGGCCCCTAAAAATGATTAGTGTTTTACATAATAGATATTCCTGTTCTTTTGACTTTTGTATTGTGATGTGGTTTTGTTGAAATATTTTCGTGCAATTTTGCATTCACTTTGCTTCATGCTACTATGCTATTCAAACTGTCAAAAGAAGTTGATTCCCTTTCTGAGTTTAGTCAATCCCATATCAGAGCTGACAGAATGCACACCAAAGCCAAAACTGGTCTTTCCACACAAGCAAAGTATTTTCTGAACTAGGCCTACTCTATGACAGGGTGGAAAATCCAAAACTGGAAAATTCAGTTTTTAAGTGAATTTGAAGTATGAGAGCTGATGGCCCAAGAATTTAAAGGAATATTCTGGGTTATTTTCAATGTAATGTCTATGGACAGCATCTGTGGCATATTGTCAATTAAAATAGAGAAAAATCATAACCTAGTTTAAATAAATTGGTGAGCTCTGCGCTCTGGCTACTAAGAACAAATAATGTTCAGCACTCATCCTAAAGTACATAAGGCAATCAAAGTCAGTTGTTCGTCCCAAATGAAGCAAAGAAACAAATCAAGCGTACTGCAAACTGATGGACCCACATTCAATAAATAAAGAAATACTGAATAAATAAATCACGGACAATGCAAGTCTTAGCTTGGAGTGCATTCTGACCTGCTGAGCAAACCTGGAGCAGAACGTTAAAAGCAAACGAAACAAATAAACCAATTTCTGTGACGCACACAACGTTATTCTGCTGTTTACGATCTGTCAGATTCAATCAGCAGTGTTTGGACATGTCAAAGACACATATGCAGTGATGTCTTTTCACGTTGATGCCTCATAAACATAAACTGAGATAATATCAGTCGGATCACATTTAATTTTCCTTGCTGTGCCCTATCTGATTATGACAGATCTCAGAAATCCTCCCAGTTGTGACATTTTGTCTCCTAATAAGTATAATACACAAGTGGGTCATGATAGATACACAGCTTTCTGCAGGGCACTAATATTGATGAACTTCAAATATCTATATTCAAACAATATTATACTGAATAGTTCATTTAGGTGTTTTAAAACTGAAACTTAAAAGCTTCAAATTTTTGCATTTGAACTATATTATATTAATTATTTTTATTATACATTCTAATATTATATTTTGAGCCCCTAATTACTCTTCCCAATGCATAAATTGTGATTTGAGTGACATTTCACAATAAGAATGTGTAGGAATAAACTGAAATAGACAATGCAAGATCGAGGAAGTATGCATGCAGTGACCCGCTGACCAAACTTGAAGCGTCCAGTTCAAAGTAAATATATTTCTGTGATGCACATGACATTCTTTAGCTGTTTACAACATGATCTGTCAGAATGAATCAGCTGTGTTTAGACATATCACATCATATTTACTCCGTTTGCAAGAAATGTGCTGCTTTGGATAAAGCAAAACTGTTGATTTGGTTAATCCAATGACAGATTGTTTCTTAATGCCTCCCAACTGTAACATTTTTGTCTTCTAATTAAAAAATACACAGCTGGCCCTAGGTTATGACAGGTACATGACTAATTGGAATTCCTGTCTGGCAGTCTTGACGGTTTCTGCTCAGTGTAGAGTAATGAGGAGCGAGCCGGACTGATTGTTTCACCAAGAAGTGCTCCAGAAATAAGGCACTGGCATATTGCAGCCAGTGTGTTTGGATAAACTCTAAAACAATTATGACCCGTTTCTTGGCCTCTGATTGAAATGATTTAAAAATCGTAAGAAAAATGGCTTATGTCAAGAGTAGAAAAAGAAAAGAGTAATGGAAAATTTGAGTCTGAGCTGAAACTCAAGCAAACAGAATTCCAGTTTTAACAAGGTCATTGTGAATATCACCTGTGACAAATCTATCTATCTATCTATCTATCTATCTATCTATCTATCTATCTATCTATCTATCTATCTATCTATCTATCAGTCACTAGCAAATATAAACCTGTATTGCAGAGCAAAAATATATAATGCAAAAAATGTCGGACATATTTACATTCATACATATATATATTCAAAATATGCATCAATGGCCATAAATACATTGCTTAAATGTTAAAATCAAGTTTTAACATTTATTATTTAACAACAGCATTTACCTTTTTTTTTTTTTGTACCCGATGCAATGTATTTTGTTACATATTTCAAAGGTTTAAAGGTTTAAACAAATGTTTCGTTCAGCTGTGCTGTTTACAAGATATATTTAGCATATATTTAAGTTCATAAGCATAATTTCATCAAAATCATTATAAATGCATCTTGAATATATCTATACGCTTTTTAGAAAGTAAAATATACATATATATATATATATATATATATATATATATATATATGGCTTAATGTAAGGAATTTTAAGTATTGATTTTTAACAGGTTTTTTACCTATATTTTGAATTACGTGTTTTACGATTGGAAGAAATGTCCATAAACTTAACTGAAAATGGTAATTTTCTGCCAGGTCATTATTATTTTTTTCTTCGTTTTTTTTTCTTACAGCATAACTTCATGTGCTTTTCAGCCACAGATGTTAGTTGAAAATGAAAATACAATACTTTCGAGTTTATGAAGATGAAAAAAATAAAAAATATGTCTGAAATGCGGCCTGGAGGAGAATGCATATGCTCCAACATTGTGTGCTGCAACTCTCATGCATATGATGTTTGTTCAAACCCGGCTTGAAAAATTTCCCAAAGGGCCAAAAAGGAATTTATTTTAATATATCAGAGAAAGTAAAAGTCAAACGGCACAGCTGACACACAAAAAAGTGAATTTTCCCAGCACTAGATGGGGTCTCATCTGCCACCCCTGTGTCTGTGTGGCCTTGACTTTCATTCTTCCACATCTGATGTCCAGGAAAGTGTGCCAAATGCTACCTCGGGCACACCACCAGGGCCCTCCATCCATCAACACGACACCAAAGCCTGTTGGCACATGCACAGTCACACGGAGGGCCAACGCTAACAACTGTGTTGGATTACGATGACACATTTGTCTCAGAGGAGAGAGCAGCTTTGGGCCACAGACATCACTTTGAACCAATTAGCAGATTACGGTTGCTGCTCTCTGTGCTGGTGGGTGGCCGACTGTTACTAACTTCTTACTCTCTTCAGCTTTGGTGCTCAGGAAAGAGCTTCGGTCAGCGTTATATTTCAACTCGAATTTGAGGTTCAATGACCATCAAGAGACTTTTCAGAGAATTTCTGCCTCGCTTGTCTTTTTATGAATCCGAACTGATAGATCGCTGCAGCAAAGAACAATGCTGACCTTGGTCCCAAAAGCCCACCCAATGCTAAAGACACAAGTCATTATTTAGAATGAAAAACACATGTGAAACATAATACAAACGCCTGGACAGTGTGACTTGGTTGACCATGAGCTGAAAGGCTAGTATTTCATAATTATTACAGGTTGTGCCTGTAGACGGTCCAAAAAAACTGAGAAAATGATTTATTATGGACTGCAACATCAGACGCTAGTTCCTTTAACGGTCCGTAAAATTAAACCGCTCAGAATGATTTTCACTAGACCTAGATCACTATGACCAATTGTTTTTTATGGCAATGTTTGATCTGTTTAAAATAGAAAATCTAAAAAAAAAAACATTACGAGCATAAAAATAAGTCAGTTTTCTTTTTTATTTGTTGATCTCTCAAGGTGTTTTTAAGGAATGAATGTGGAAAGTCCCTGCGATTTCAACACTTCCAATGAAAGCAATCAAATCGTCAAGCTGATGAAAGAAGTAAAGCGCAATGTTTGTAGAGCTGCCACATGCAACTCTGTTAGCAGTCTAAAGACTAGAAATTCCTCCAGTTTTCCTTTTTATCATATTCATATCTTTTTTGTCTAAAAATCACAAGTTCACTATAATTTAAAAGAAATTCCTGGCCCTTCAAATTGACTCTGGTTGCACAAGCATGCTTTCTGAAGGAAAGCAAGCTGTTACTGAACATTTTGAGGTACAATATTGAAAAAGAGAAGGAATTTTGGCCAAAGCATATGATTGAATTAAATATTCCTATTTAAACCTTTGATTATGTGAAATTAACCTTCATACATACAATAGCATGATTCATGCCATGCCATTTACTTTATGAAGTCTGTGATTAAAAGTTCTGATCAGATTTGGGGGTAATGCATTACAAGCAATGCAAGTTATGTAATCAGATTACTTTTTTCAAGTAACTAAGTAACATTACTTTTTAGCCTACAACTAAATAACTGATTTACTTTTTTCAAATAAGTAATGCAAGTTACTTTGTTTTCCCATTCATGAAACCTCTCCAGTCCTTGTGTTGAGAGAACTTGGGAGGTGCAGAGATACTTACTTCAGCCTGAGGCTTATTAATTTAACGTTTGGTGTGAAAGGGCCCATACAGTTGCCAAAAATGTAACTTTTGGGGCTTTTGTTATTGAAAAACAAATAAGCAAGCCTAGTGCCAGTGACAAAAAGTAATGCAAAAGTAACGTAATGCATTACTTTCCACAAAAGTAACTCAGTTACGCAATTAGTTACTTTTTTATGGAGTTACGCAATATTGTAATGCATTACTTTTAAAAGTAACTTTCCCCAACACTGGTTCTGATGATGTAAAAATAATTAACTAAACAAATACTCATTTTAGTTAGTTTTTCTTTGCTCCCAAAGGACAACATCATATTAAAGTTGGAGATGGACAACATTAAGCTGTTTCCATGGTCCAACAATATTTTATGGGCCGCTCCAGCTTTGTTAAACTTTTGTCATTTTAACGGCCTTAGACGTTTTATATTCTTTCGTCTACTCGTAACCTGTCT
Source organism: Spinibarbus caldwelli (assembly GCA_039654775.1). NCBI lineage: Eukaryota > Metazoa > Chordata > Actinopteri > Cypriniformes > Cyprinidae > Spinibarbus > Spinibarbus caldwelli. The sequence goes on along the minus strand of CM077225.1, from coordinate 32,566,721 downwards.
GCTAGAAACACAAGGGCCCAGTCTCCATGTTTAATTAACATGTTAGACTTATGGCCATTAAGTTAATTGTGAAACGGCCATTGAGAAGAAAGGGAAAATGCATGTTAGTTACTTATGTTCAATGTAGTAGCTAATAAATGTCATTACAGATAGAGCCACAGAAATACAGAATGTATAAAACCACTGAGACACATTCACTGTTTGCTGACGGCTTCATAAATAGTTTTTTAGAAGGTAAAACTCTGAAGATGTTCGGTTCAGAGCTGAAAATATGAGAGCAGCCAAATGCTTGTAATACAAAATACATTCTTTAATCTGTTTAAATCACTGTAAATACACAATGAGACATAACAGCACTGTTACAACAGGAACAAAGTAAGGACTAACCCAGGAAATCCGACATTAAACAAATACACAACATGAGCTCTGCAAAGAAGAAATGTGTTTTGAAAATAATTTAATAGAAATAGTTCTGCGTGGGGATTTTCATATCTGCGGCGTAAAAACAGAGCTTGAGGAAAATGGAACCACACCATGCTGCTATGACAAACAATAAGCTGAAAGTAAAAAAGTCTTTTTTGCTACTTTATTCATGTCCCAGTCTGTTCCTTTTTATCAATATATACATGATGTACAACTGCTTCTTAAATACATTTTGAAAATTTTGCATTTTATTTACAATATAAGAGCTTATTAGTTTTTTATTATTATTATTTTTATTCTAGCTAAAAGATGGTGTGGAATTTTACAGAACAAAACCACGGAGTATGATTCATAATGTCATAAAGCATCTGCACATTCACTGAACAGCACTGTAAACAACTTCTCTTGAAAATCAGAACCAATTTAGCATTTCTGACATAATAAAAAAGTGATCTATTGAATACATCTGAACTAATGATCATATTTCTCAGACAAATGCATTACTAGTGTGTGGCTACCTTGAAAACATACTACCATTCTTCTGTTTTGATGTTATGATGTTACACATAGAATAATTTTTTTTATACAAGCAAACTCAAAGTGCACTTTCAGAAGAGCAGATGTCAGAAAAAAATAAAATTGCTGTTTGTTTTCATACAATTATTAGTGAACGAGACCCAAAGTATGTGATAACGTAATCAAAAAACAACCTAGTTAATATTTTAGTGGTTATGCAGTGGAAAAACTCATATGTGCATGAAATATTTAATGAAAAAAGAAACCAAATCAGAGCATTCAGATACTAAATTGACAGCACGGACATACTGAAATAATCTCAGCGCTTGCATCAAACGCTAAATCAGTGATAAAAATGGCTTGTAGATCGATAAAACTCCAAATAATCTTGAAAAGAGGCCCGGAGTGCTTCCTCAACAGCTACGGCTGAGCGTCCCACCATATCGGTTCGTTCCCATCCCAAACCCACCCTGTTCTGGCACACATTCATCTGTATCTCACCCTTTTTCTCTTTATCACAGCTGAGTAAGTCCTGGAGAAAGGAGTCCTCGTCCACTCCTCTCCCGGCGGGACGCAGGGGCCCCAAGGTGCAGCTTGTTTTGCAGGGGCCTCCTGTCTCAGATCCTCTGGCACACGTGCAGCCTGGACCTGGAGAAGGAGGTGGCGTCTTTCCATACCTTGCAGGCAAGTCCTTTAGCACAGTCACAGCGCTGGAAGATCTCCAGGCTGTGGGAGCCTTTCTTGCGCTGTTTGGTGCAGACTTCACCCTGCCGCAGCACAGGCTTGCAGATTTTCGTCCAGAAGTGGCGAGCGCAGCAGTAGCCCTCTGAGCAATCGGACGATCGCAGGCAGGGGTCGCCCTCGTGACCTGCAGGTGAAAGAAGAAGGCAATGTCATTTCTGTAACTCAAACAGAAGAGCGGAACACTAATGATGACAAGGTCATGGAAATGCATGCAGTGTAAACTGCTTTAGATAAAATCATCTGCCAGATGCATAAATTCATAGAACTTAAAGGGATAGTTCACCCAAAAATTTAAATTACCCCATGATTTACTCACCCTCAAGTCATCCTAGGTGTATATTACTTTCTCCTTTCAGACGAATTTAATCAGAGTTAAAAAATGTCATGGCTCTTCCAAGATTTATAATGGCAGTGAATGGCTGTTGAGATTTTGAAGTCCAAAAAAGTGCATCCATCCATCATAAAAAGTACTCCACACAGCTTTGGGGGGAGCATGCGCTAACTGTCGCATGCGCGTTCACACACTGTAGAGTGGCGTTCCAGCGGATGACATAGAATGTAGGCGTAGCGTAAGCTCCGGTGAGAATATTCTAGTCTCACGAGAACCAAGTTTTGTTTACAGCAAAGGAAAACCAGTCTCCTGTTGGCTTATATCGAAATCCTCCTACATTTTTCTTTACAAATCCTCATTTTGTACTTCTAATTCGTGACCGGCGTTTTGTTTTACTCTCTTTACTGCGCTTCCACGTTTGTCACTTCTCTCTGGAGCTTATGGTTTATAAAGTTTCAAAAATGGATTTTTTTTTTTTTTTACACAAAAGCATTGATTCGCTTCAGAAGTCCTTTATTTAGCCCCCGGAGTCATGTGGAGTACTTTTTATGATGGATGGATGCACTTTATTGGACTTCAAAATCTCAAAAATCAAAAGCCATTCACTGCCATTATAAATCTTGGAAGAGCCATGACATTTTTAAATATATGACCCTGGATCACAAAACCAGTCTTAAGTAGCATGGGTAAATTTGTAGCAAAAGCAAAAAATACATTGTATGGGTCAAAATTATCGATTTTATTTTTATGCCAAAAATCATTAGGATATTAAGATATTTTGTAAATTTCCTAACATAAATATGTCAAAACGTAATTTTTGATTAGTAATATGCATTGCTAAGAACTTCATTTGGACAACTTTAAAGACAATTTTCTCAGTATTTTGATTTTTTGCACCCTCAGATTCCAGATTTTCAAATAGTTGTATCTCTGCCAAATATTGTCCTATCCTAACAACAGATAGAAAGCTTATTTATTCAGCTTTCAGATGATACATAAATCTGAATTTCAAAAAATTGACCCTTAAGACTGGTTTTGAGGTCCAGGGTCACATATAACTCCAATTGTCTTCGTCTGAAAGAAGAAAGTCATAAACACCTGAGACGACTTGAGGGTGAGTAAATCATGGGGTAATTTTCATTTTTGTGTGAACTGTCTCTTTAAGGCTAGTCATTTTGTAAATCAACATTTTCTGGTTAAATGTTCCATATATTCCATATACAGTTTATATTATATACAGAAGATTTTATTTGCAATCATTATTTTTTGCTATTTTTTTTATTTATTTTTTTTAAATGATTGTTTAGAAAGATGATTTTGCAGAAATATATAATTTATTTAGTTTGCATTTTTGAAAATTTCATAATTTCTCATTTACATCAAATGTAATAGCTTTTTTAAGCACCTTCAAAAATAAGAAAATTTCATTATTGATTCACTCTCATAGTGTTCCAGTGGATCACAAAATGAGAATTTTTGAAGAATAACGCATAGTTGCATGAAAATGACCTGGGGTGCACGTAAGTTTTTCAGCCTGGTTCTCATAAGAGAACCTGGAGATTTGGCTTGGTACTCACACTGCATATAGTGTGACTCATTAAATACAACTATAAAAATAAATAAATAAAGTGTAATAATATTATCACTATTATTAACTTAGTTTTTATAATGATAACAATACTATTTAAAATTAAAAGGGAGTATTAAATACAAATACAATTATTTTATAGTAAACTTAAAAATAAAATGCTAATATTACCTACTTCTTTTTTTAAAATATGAATTTTCATCATTTTCAAACTTAAAATCAGCAGGCTTTTATTTGGGCGGGTTGCCGGCAAGTAAGTATATGTGCTTCCGGGTTTAGCCAAAGTCCCTTTCAAGGGTAAAAAATTACTTTTCATTTTTGGGTGAACTACTGCAGGGTTGATTGTGATTAAATAAATAATTTAAAAAAATAAAACCCCGCCCCCTTTTTACAATCAACTGCCAACTTGCATTCACATCTGCCTCTATCCAGTCAACAACCAATATACTGAAGTCACAACCCTACATTTTCTTTTGTCTTCATCACCCTACAGAAGAAAATATTTGTTACTACCTCCATTACTGTGTGACTGTATTATCCCTCTATCAGTCAATGGAAGTACCCAGTCAAAGATGACATATGGTGTCAACGTGTGCAACTCTTACGCACGCTCCATCTTTTTATGTCTCATGCAAATATTCTCCACAACGTTCAAGTGAAATCAAAAAATAAAGTGCAACCAAATACGTCACTTTTACTGATATACTTCTACTAACAAACAAATGCAAAACAATTTTCCAGTTGATGGTGTTCACTTAGTACAGGCTGAAAATAGCACAAGGGTTTTTTTTTCCAAATTGAATGTTGTTGTAGTATGATTTTGTATTAATTAAGTTTGGTGTTATAAGCTACACCTGAAGGTGAATATTTTTGACAAATGTCTTCTAGATATAACATGGCACTGTTATCTATTAAGGTATTTTTGTAAAGTGCGAGAAAACCGCCCCTCATGTTGTTTTGGCTTATGTATGAAACGCTAAAGCATTTTCTGTACTCCATTATACCAATTTCAATTGCATTATGAGGCCTATATTCAGAGACAGTGTTGGGGGCCCCTAATTTGAGCAAATCATTTCCCGATATATTAAGAAATTTGACCCATTTGAAGAGAACCTGATATGCTTGGCTAATGGTCTGCTTTACCCTTCAAAGGGATAATTAGTGAAGCAAATATTTATTATGTATATAAATATTACTTAGTCATGCAAGTTTGTCTTTTTTTAAACAATTCAGGAAAGTTTTTCCTGCCAAAGGCCTTTGAACACAAAAAGTAGGCTTCCTGTAACAAAACCAGAGTTTCCTGACTGGTTTTCCCAATGCAAGCCATGATCAGAAGTGTCCATGATAAAGAAAGACATCCACTTCCACCAGAATGGTTTGTGGGTATTTTTTAAACAATCAATCAATCAATCAATCAATCAATCAATCAAATAAATAAATAAATAAGATTGATTTGATTAACTGATTAAAAAAAAAAAAAGTTCATAATTTGTTTTAGGGGTGACCCCAAATAGTCGACGATTCAATGCTTCGATGGGAGTAGTATTAATAACTATGACTGGGATTATTCATAACATTATAATGAGAACACTATTATGATAAAACGCTGTGAATTTTTAGAGTTTAGTTGCCGTGTTTCCGCACGTTGTTGCGTGAAGAACACGTCCACAAAAGGAGTTCATTCAGAGCCGCGCAGACACGTTCATGCATTCAGGCATTTTGTGCAGATAGCCTATAAGTCATAATATTAACGTTATGTTGTATAAATAACGAAGCGTATTCTATATGAGATAAATGATAAATTAAATCCCATTGATTAAAAACCTGCTACGATATGTTTCATTCTAGCCTACTGGTCATCTTCAGTGCGCGCAGCTCAAAACAGAAATGCAGAACATTAATAACTACTGTCATATACATAACGTTATAATGAGAGCACTATTGTAAAAAATATTGTGAATAATAAAACATTATTTTTGTATCTGCGAGGCGTCCGTTACACATTTTCCCTGTGTGTTAACGTCAGTAATTATGACTGTCAAATGTCTGACTACTTGACGCTTGGTAATGTATTTAGCCCCGCCCCCAAACATATGATTCGACTATCAGTCGACTATCGGTAAGATTTGAAAATCCTTAGTCGGGGACACCCCTAATTTGTTTTAAATAGCAGTCCGTGCATTTAGGGTGCCTCAAATGGCTCCGTCTAAATCTCGTGTGGTTTAATTTATGTTAGAGCGTGACTCTGCCATCAGCATGCATGTTACGAAGCGAGAATACGGAGGTGTGGGAACAGCACTGCATTGTGATCCTTCCTTCACAGGCCTCCAGCTGTGGTTAAATCTTCAAGATATACGAGCTGCGTGTAGTTACAGCCAAATTTGTGGCCCGCCATCCCCCTCAACACATGCATGTAACCACATCCAGTGAATCAACTCATTGCAGACATAGTTCATAAGTGAGTTCGAATACGAAACTTTCACTGACTGTCTGATGCATACGGCACACAAAACTAGACAGAAAATCACATGCTACACTCACATTGCTTGACATTATATGTAACTTCCCGAACTCAAGGTACACAGTGAGCGCTTTCGAGGAAAAAATTAATCACTGGAAAGTGTGTCAGGTTAGATCAGGTTAGGCATCATCATTTTTCTGAAAGCTATTCAAAGTTTATTCCAATAAGTCTCAACGCATTTCAGTAACACTTTATGGTAAGGTTGCATTTGTTAACATTAGTTAGTCAACATGAACTAACACCTTAGTTAATATTAATTTAGACATTTACTAATGGACCCTTTTTTTATTTTTACAATTTTGGAGTTCTCAAGAAGTCGTCATAGTTAAACGTATATACGTATATAGGTAAACGTATATGAATATAATTTTTGCATTCATATTTGCCCCAGCAGCCAGTGAAAAAATCCATTATAGTGTTTCTATGACTTTCCAAAATAGAAACAAAACTATTGAGAGATTGATTACATCAGTCAGAAGAGAGAAAAAAGTCAAATTTGCCATCTCTGCCATTGTGTTAGAAACACTCGCTCAAGTATTAAAAATGTACATTAAATTTGGTAGATTTAAGATGGTAATAACTGTGGAAACGCATCATTGCAGTCTGTAAAAGAATCCATACATTAGAAAAAATTAAAAGTTGTATCGGTTCACATTATTTAATGGACCTGAACTGATATGAACTAACAATGAATAGTTAATTTTTTTGTAATTAACTTTAATAAATACTGTAATAAATAAATTGCTCATTGTTAATTAATTTTATTTAATGCATGAACTGACATTAACTAATGGGACCTTATTATAAAGTGTTACCCACATTTCTGCCAATGTCTTGTGTTTTCTCAAGCCTTTTTCGGACTGACATTCTGTGCATTTGTTTTTTTTTTTTTTTTTCAGAGAATTTCTAGTTTACTGGTTGACGGTTCTGCTGCTGCAAACCCGACCAAGCTTTAACCTGCAGGTCAAAAGTCCTAAACAACTTTTCATGAATTGTGGCTCCCCATTTAGTCAGTTGCTCACCTTTGAGAGAGATCTTGGTCTGAGCTTTGCCATTCCTCCTCCAGCCCTTTTCTTTGGTGGAAAGCTTGTTGTGCTCCTCCATAGGAGACTTGGACAGGGCGCGCTCTGAGATGGGGATGCAGATATCTGAAGAAAGACAGAAAAGATTGTAACTGTGTCCGAGTTTGTATGGGAAACAGTGTCTATCAGTGATCAATCCTGGAACGTACAGTTGCTGCAGTGATTGCCAGGGCAGCACATGTTGTCTCTGTGGCAGCGCTTCTTTCTCCTGCGGCAGGTGAGGCAGCGGGACGGGGCGTGCTGGGGACTGTGGCAGTACGTTCCCACTGTGCACTCTTTATCACTGCTGCATGGATTACCCTGAGAAAAGAATGAGAAAGACTGGTCAGATCCGATTCTTCTCAACAGAAAAAAAATTATATTTAATGTTACAATAAAGATAAAATAGTAGGAATTAGGAGTGATAATTGAAATTTATTTGATCCCATTTTTGTATAAAATTATTCCAACCATCATTCATTCTTGTCACCAGCCATATTTTATTTTAATTTTTATGTGACCGCTGAAAATTCTGGATGAAACTACATGCAAAATAAGCAAAGTGTTCTGTGCTTCCCATGATATATTTTTCATTATAGGAATGTGATGAAAATATTGCATTCTGCTACAGTATATTATTTCTACAAGATCCTGGGAACATTTATCACTGTCCCGACTGAGTAAAATACCACTTATTAGATTGCTACTTACCAAATAAATGCACTCAAAATATTGATTAGAGTTATTTATTTATTTTATTTATTTATTTTTATTATTATTTACCATAAACTGTGCAAGTCTGTGAGAAACATGAAAGTAGTGCCAGTTTCTATAAAGAGCAGACTGATATACAAAGTTGCAATGGATAATGATGAATATTGGGAAACATCAGACCACTGGATCCCAGGATTGACCAATTAGAATTGACTATTCTAGGTTTTTTTTTTTTTGTTTGTTTGTTTTTTTTTTTTTAAGGGGCTTTGTGCCTACAGTGATAATCCCTCAATATCAACAGGTGGAATGAGTTTCCACAAATTTTAGATTCATTTGTCTGAACAACATAGTACGGAAGCTTGTTTTCACTGTGGGATAATGAAAAAAAAAAAAAAAAAAAGGTAATTGCAACGATTTATCTCAAAATTCAGACATTCTTATTTATATCTCAGAATTCTGAGGAAAAAAGTCATTTGCGAGATATAAATTAGTACGAGTTTATATCTTGTAATTCTGAATTTTTTTCTCATAATTGTACGTTTATATCACATAATTCTGTTTAAACTCAGAATTCTGAGAGAAAAGTCAGAATTGTGAAAAACAAAGTCTTAACTGTGAGATAAAAAGTCATAATTTTTACCTTTTTTTATTATTATTCTGTGGCAGAGACAGGCTTCTATAACGCAGAGATATTTATACACAGAATCTGTAAAAAAGCAGACTAGCGGGTGTCCAAAACCCCACCAAAATCAGCAAACCAAATCTTAAACAACTTAATAAATGGTTAAATTACCTTAAGATAAATGTAAGATAAAACTGATGGTTGTAACTCATCTTGACAATGTTATACAAATCACAAACTCCAGAACAGAAACCAGCTAGTGAAGATTTAGCCAGGGAAATGCGTTACATCACCCGTAACAATCATCAGTTTGGCGTCAAATGCAAAGCATGTGTTCCGACAAGGGGAGAAGAATATCTCAATATCTAATAACAAAAGAAACGAGTCTGTTTTGTAGATTGACAGACCTTAGAGCAATATTCCTTTCTTATGCAAGGAACAGAATTGGTAACATTGAAAACACATGATGAAACCCGGCCAAACCACCAACGATACATTCACGAGACGAATAAGGAATGGATGAAGCTCATAAAATGTTTAAATACTAAAAAGTCACTGACCTCAAACATTCAGTGCTCATTCGCTGCATCATTAGAAAATGACTGAGTACATTACATTAGCAGAAGAATGAACCATGTAAAACAGACAATTTCGTTCAGACATCATAAAAAAGACTACATTTTCCATCCTCGCATTCATTTCAGTTGTATGATGTGCTTAGACGTGAAACGTTCTCAGCTTTCAGGCTAAATCATGTCAATTTAAAGATACAAAGCGGAAGAGACACTGAATTTTGATTCCAAAGCTGTAAGAGTCACCCGCATCTCATAAACCACCAGAGCCAATGCAGACACATAATCGCGTCTGCACACAATCTGGCAACGTCATCACATCAGGATTTCAATGACCCGGCCAACGCTTGGATACGACTCGTTGATCCTCATCCCTCATTGATTCCACAGTCTGTTTTTATTCCTCCCATACAGTACATTCATGTGTGAGATAAGTGTCATGATGATAAGCTCAGAGACAGACGGCGATGAGGGATGCCCACTGGCCCGTGTCACCGCTCTCATGCTAGCAGAAAAAGGCGGACTTTGAAGACTAAATGTGCCATGCCTTTGAAAATCATCTCCCTATCTGTATTCTCCCTCATGCTTTCAAAAACATTTAAGGATCGATATCAGGTAATACCCAAACTACGTCAAGTCTTATCTTGTTAGTAGCAACTGATAAGCATGCAGTACATTAGCAGGCAGATTTGTAAACTGCCTGAAAAATAATGACGTCTAGCTTTTTTGTTTTTTTTTTTAAATGGAAGTATTAAAATGTAATACTTTATATCAGTTTAAAAAATAAATATCTTTTTTTTCCTTTTTTATTATAATTATATATTTTTTTACATGTGCATGTGTGTGTATATAATATTAAATTATATGTATTGTATATTTTAGAAAATGAATATTTATAAGAAAATAAAATATGAATTTATATCAAATTTAAAAAAATACAATTAAAATGCGATAGATTTTGCATTTTACTTATTTTTATTTTAACTGCTATACACACACACACACACACATACATATATATATATATATATATATATATATATATACACACACACACGCACACATGTGTGTGTGTGTGTGTCTGTCTGTATAATATAATTTATTTTATTATTTTTTTAAATCGCTATATGCTGCTAAAAATCTGCTAAAATCTATCTATAAAAATCTATAAAACTGCTAAAATCTTTCTTTTTAATTCTACTGCAACAAATACAAATCCTTTTTTCAGCTACCTTTGAGCCTAAAATAGATATTGTACACTACAGCTTACAAAAGAAACATCTTCAGTCTAATTTCTGTCTTCAACTATAGAATTGCAAGGCTTTCTTTGAACCCACGTCTAAGTTCAGCTACACAACAGACTCATGAAATCCTGAATAGGGTTTTCACGCATAAAACCCATGTCTCACACATATGTTCCTCTAGGGCCCCAGGGCCCGGCTTAACTTGACCTTGCAAAAGCAAAGCTGACATCTGACACCATGAATGGTGTTGGTGAATTGAGAGGGTTTTCAAGAGTAAAATAAACTATGTCACTGAACAAACAAACCTTATCCACCCTCAAAGGGCATGGCCCTATGGCTATCAGATTGCACAGGAAAGCTGTGCACTCTCCCACTGTTTGAAGCACAAGTTGAAGGCTAATCTCACTAGCACGAAAAAACATATCTGGAACAAACCCTTAAAGGAACTATTGACATAAAAATGGGGGCTATGAAAAATATGACTTAATAAATAGTCTAGACAACAAAAAATATATATAAATAAACAGAAAAGTTGCTACTTGATGCATTCTACTGCAACAAAATGAGCAGTTTGGGGAAAGTTACTTTTAAAAGTAATGCATTACAATTTTGCGTAACTCCATAAAAAAGTAACTAATTGCATTACTGCGTTACTTTTTATGGAAAGTAATACATTACGTTACTTCTGCGTTACTTTTTGTCACGTGGCCTGAGCTTGCTTATTGGTTTTCTAATAACAAAAACCCCAAAAGTTATATTTTTGACAACTGTAAAGGCCCTTTCGCCAAAAGTGAAATTAATAAGCCTCTGGCTGAAGGAAGTGCCTCTGCACCTCACTCTTGATTTCTCTCAGCATGGGGACAGGAAAGGTGTCAGTGAATGAATGGGAAAACAAAGTCAGTTGCGTTACTTATTTGCAAAAGTAAATTAGATATTTAGTTGTAATTAAAAAATACTGCATTACTTTACTAGTTGAAAAAAGTAATCTAATTACGTAACTTCCATTACTTGTAATGCGTTACCCCCAACACTGAAAATGACTAACAAGTACTTGTGAAGTTGTGAAAATTCAATTTCATTTTTCTTTATTTGACTTCCCAACAAAGACGTTTTTAATGCTAGTACAACAAAAATGACTAATAAAAGATGTGTAATTTATCATTGTTGTGCTGACTCAGAGAATTATGGAAAATTTGTTGTTTCAAGAATATCATCTCATAAACCAGTGAAATCCCTGCTAAGAAAACTCAGTTTGTTGATCTTTGCTGTTTTAAGATGGTCTCTCAGACTGGCCAAGCTGGTCTTTATCTGAACTAGCTGGACTCCCAACCAGGTGAAGCTGGTCTCTCAAACTAACTAGCTGAAATGTGAAAAAAACCCTACTAAAACAGACCATTTTGATTAGGTTGAGAGACCGGAAAACCATCTTAAGTCGGTTAAATTAAGTTGGTTCTTTAACAACAGGACAAACAATGCATACAAACTAAAATGTGAAGTCAATGTAAACATTCACACAATTACAACTTACTACGATCAACAGCAATAAGCGTTAACCATAATTCATTAACTGACATGCCCTGAAACTGGGCAAGTTGGGTTTTCTACCAGCAATTACAGCACTGTGGTGTTTTTCACTTCAGTGTTATTTTAGTATCATTGATACAGTACTGTTTTAGTGTTAGTTTATATATATATATATATATATATATATATATATATATATATATATATATATATATATATATTTATCATTTTTCATTCTGTTTATTATTTTTATTTCTTTTATTTTATATCCGTTTTACATTTTAGTTTTTTTGTCATTTGCTGAGCTTTCATTATTTTAATTAGTTGTTGTTGTCTATACAGTTTTTATTTTTATTTCAGTTTTAGTTATTTTAGTACATTAAATAAGTGAGAAATGTTTTTAGATTTTATTTCAGTTAACATTTATTTTATTCCAAGTAACTTTTTTTTAAACATTTCTATCTTTAGTTAATCAACTAGTTCAATTTTTAATGAGCATGGCTAATTGGATGCTAAGCGTTACATCCATGGAATTCTAGGAATGCTACAGAGATGCAATATCATGCCTTAACACTTTAAATCATGGTCAGAAACTTGTGGTGATTATACCTTCTCGGGTGTCTTGTTCCTCAAATGAAGTCAAATCCAGATGATTAGCCTGGTTAGCACTAAAAAGCCACCACACCTTTGCCTGTTTTATTTCACCCTCTCAGCTCGTTAGCATCACTAAACAGTCACTTAACCTCAGAGGGAGCAGGAGAGGGCAACCCACCTCGCCTCTTTACAAGCCAGACACAAACTATCCCCCGCCCTGGTCCTACTCGTTAACGGAACCTCAGCATCAAATTAAATAAGAGGAAAAGTTAAAAGTCCCAAAGCTCATATCCCAATATCCCACTGACGTGAAACAGCTCTTGTGTTCATGGGGAATACTAGCCTCTTCCCCTCTAGTCGAGAGGTTAATGTGGTGAACGAGTTCTGCCAATCCCAATATCCCTCTTTTTGGGTTGCCCACAACTGGAAACCACCATTAACCCCCCCTTGAACATTTACTCTAATCGCCTAAAGTGAGTGACTTTGGTTTGTTTCAAATGTACTGGTAGGTTTATTTTATTTGTGGACAACATCTGACATGAGTTTCACCGTCAAAGAGTTAGACACATTTAAATGAAGTTGCAGCTACCAATAAAACTCTTGACATTATGGCTACCGGCCAGCTTTACTTATAGCACGAAACAGCGAACCGAATTCTGCTTGTCCCCTTAAGGACGGATGTATGAAACTGGGTGGCCATTTCTCTTGCCTAATTTGCAGCAGTCGGGAGAACGCCAGTGTGGGAGATTTATTGGGAGTTTGTGTTATAATCGTCGCCATATCCTTGAGAGTTAGAGGACTTGAGAGGAAACATTTCAGCAGCTGTGTAATGACATATAAAAATGTAAAGCATTCTTCAGACAGCTCAACCAGATGGGAGAGAAAAATGTAGGGAAAGTGACTACAAGGACATAATGTTAAATTAATTCCAGCCACACTTCTGGGTGCCATCATTAACCTTGTTAAAGATTAGGGCTCTGAACCGGTTCAAGGAACGAAAACGAAAACCGGAAACGAACGAAATTTTGACTGGAACAGAACCAGAAACAAAATCAAATTTTATAGTTCCAAACAGAATCGAAAATTTGAAATTAACCGGTTAATAACGTTATTTTATCGTTCCATTTAATATTTGAAATTTGCTGTCAACCAATCAGGAATTAAAGTAGCTAGACTATGCAAATATGACGCTGACGCACCAGCCAGTGAAATGCCCGCGTCATAGGTAGAGTTTATCCGAGGACTGATGGATTCAACAGATCTTACGCACCTGCAGCGCTTCTGTGAACGGAGAAAACAGAATAAAACTATAGGCTTACATAAAAAGGAATATATATGCCTATACACTAAATATATTTCACTTAAATCATTGACAGATTAACGAAACGAAAGAAAAAATGTGCTGAGTTTGGCCTACGGTTCATTGTGACGCATTCCAAAGTTATCAGAAAGGAAAACGAGACGGCAGAAAGTAGTTTTCTTTATTTTGCAAAAGCTTTACAGTTTTATTTATTTTACAGTTGTATTTGTTTTGCAAAAGCTTGACAGTTTTGAATGATGTCGCATGTAACCAGGGTTGGTATGGCAGTGTTGCGCTGGCTCCTCGCGCACAAAGACACATTTTTGCGACTTTGCAGCCTGTTCATTATCAAAATAAAATACAGTTAAAGGAACGTATAAAAAGTTACAGTGCTCCGTTATCTAATCTGTTGTGTTCAGCGTGACCATCGCCTCACTGTGCTGATATAGCCTAGCCGATGTGAAGGATAATGTTTTACGTCGATGAAAGTACAAAACCTATAATAAATAATATTTTAGCACCCAGATACAGCGCGAATATGGAAACATTTAGATTCATGCCGAATGAGAGAGGTAGGCATCAGTTTCACCTTTAATTTGTTTTTGGATTGATGTTTTTATAGCCTATAGCCTTAAGTTTAGAAGATTTGTTGTGGAGAGAAACTAATAACTGTGTTTATAATGTTTGTAAACATTTTTGATTTACCGTCATTTTAGCCTACATCATTTCTGAATGTAGGCTAATAGCCTAATAAAATGCGACGCGACCAATTAGCCTGTTTTTCTTTCCTCAAAACGCAATTTTATACAAGTAGCTTTTTTTTTCTTTTTTTTTTAAAACAATGCAGCAAACATTTTTAAATATCTTTAAAAATACTTTAATGTCTTTAAAGCATTAATAGTTTTTTCTTCTTCTCTTGTTTAGTAGCCTACATTTAGGCAAATCTAGAAAAGATGATGCTGTATTGGCTTTATTTTTCTTTTTGTGTAAAGAAAACACTGTACTTTATTATTATTATTATTATTATTATTATTATTATTATAGGCAAAGATCATTTTAAAAAATAATGTTATTAACCGTTATTTTTTCTACTCGAACCGGTTTCGGAACGGTAATAATAGCCTACAGAGGAACGCAGGAACAGAAACGTTAACGTTAACAGTTTCGTTTTCAAGCCCTGTTAAAGATATTCGGTGCTTATATCATTTGCACTATAAGTCACTATATAAGTCGTTATTTTTTATGTTTGTACTGATTTTATTTATTTATTTATGTTTGTACGTTAAATATGTTTTGGTATCAAAATGCTCCTTTCCCACACACTACTTTGCATCCGCCTGACTCTAGATGGCGCTATAAGCAGCTCATTTGCAATTTTGTGAACAACTCTGAAAATGCAGGGGTTTAGATTTTTTTCCCCGTCTGACGTTGTGCTTAATGTACTGGTCACATTTCCATCTG
Organism: Spinibarbus caldwelli; assembly: GCA_039654775.1. Taxonomy (NCBI): domain Eukaryota; kingdom Metazoa; phylum Chordata; class Actinopteri; order Cypriniformes; family Cyprinidae; genus Spinibarbus; species Spinibarbus caldwelli. The sequence goes on along the minus strand of CM077225.1, from coordinate 32,551,506 downwards.
TAAATTTTTTTGCACCATTTTCAATTTTCTGGAAAAATTCTATTTTTCAGACTCTTCCTAAACTGTTAGTCCAATCTACATTAATGTTATGTAGCATCTTGAAACGAACAGCTGCCAAAATAATTTGAATTAGAACATTTTGCCAAAAAAAATAAATAAATTAACACAAATGTTTGGATGCAGCACAACTCAAAGTCCAAAGTTAATGAAAATTTTACAACAGGATGTGAGCACCAATCCCCAATTGATAGCAATAAGAAAAATCAACGAAAATGGCCACCAAAAATCAATGTTCATGGCTGCTCATCTATACATACACAACATGGCTATTTGCATTTCAAATGTAACCAATATAAGAGGGAACTAGAACTAAAGTAATTTCTCACAGCCACTGTCACTGTAAACTGTTATACCTGCAAATGATGTGTACTCTGTGGTGACCTAGGGTGTGACCATTGGCACAAAAGAGCTATGAACAATAAACCATATAACCATATGTTTGCATCATCTCTACAATTTTGTTTGCTCCATCTATATAAATTACTGCACAACACACGCATAATCCTAAAGTGAAAAATACACTACCCTTCAGAAAACAAACAGATAAACCATTCTAAATTGGTTTTGTACACCATAAGTCTTTGCTGGTCTTCCCAGCCTGCTCAAACTGGTTTGGTTGGTTTTAAATGAGTTTTGAGCACTTGTTAGTTGGTCCAGAACATTAAATCACCTAAGACCAGCAAAACAAGTTTAGGCATTTTTTTCCCAGCAAAGTATAACATTTCCAGAGTTATCTTTAATTAATATAATTAAATCTCCTAAGAAATTCTTTCAGATTAGAGAGCTGCCCCGGGTATAGAAAGTTGGGATCTGTCCACAATATCTGCAACATCTGCAACTGGAAACTTCCAAATGAGACAACAGTCGCTCTGTTAGCAATCTACAAAGTTGTTAGCAATCTACATTTGGATAAGCAGCTAAATGTAGCATGACATTTAACTAATATTGGACTGTAGTGGTTTCCACATGTATGGCAGTGGTCTGATCATCCAGACCACCTGCGTTTATGGAGATGGTAAAGTTGAGAGCAATTGTTTAGATGAGGGTCTGGCAGGGAAACTTGCATACTGGAGATCTTCCCACTGCAAAGAGTGAAGAAGTGAGAGAGAGAAAAATCCCATCACCTCCTCTTTTTTCATTGAATTGTGTCTGCTCTCAATTATAACAACATCTGCATATTTACAGCTGATCTGAGAGACATAACCAGGACCAAACAGCAAAGAGGATTTTTTTTTAATCTGAAGTAACAATATTGTGTATCTTACTGAAAATTTATACTTAAAACAAGTCTTAAATAAATCTTGAGCTTGGCATGAATCTAGGATTTACCAAATATGAGTAAAGCTTTCAAAAGGACATTGGCCATTCAACTAAGCTACAGTAATCACTTTCTGATAAGTGTAGGCTACTTGTATAATACCTACTCAAGTAATACTGTAATCATTTTTGAAATAACACATATGTTTGAGCCTTTTAACATTGATTATAGCAGACGAACCACATAATATGACATGCCAGTTGCATTATATAAAGTAAAACTTGGCGTCATATCCTACTGTACAACGTAAATCAATATTTTATCAAACCACTAAATGAAGCCTTTAATGGACAAACACAAACATGCTAAATAAATACTCAGAAAATAAATTCTACGATGTGATACATAGCCCATACGACAAAATTAATAGGCTACAAAAGATTTCAGTAACAACAAAAAGTTAGTTTACAAGTCAGTCAGACATCGTTAAATACGAAGTCGCTGAGGAGGTAACCATAGCAACAGTTTGCAGTTCGACCGTTTTTCATCATGTCGAACATAGGCTACATCAACAAAACAAACTTTCTGCCAGCTTGATCACTTTAGTATAGATTGTTTTACATCACATTAAAACTTATGATGTAATTAAGCCAGTCTTTCGATTTTAGAAACTTGGCTGGAGCGGGACAAACGGTTTGTCCCTCAGACAGTAACTGATAGAAATTCTTTTAAAAAGATCAACGAACAACTCGCGCACAAGTGAGAGTGATTTCGTTAGGCATTAAGTAAATAACATTTCCTGAAGGTTTCTAACTTGGACTAATGAAAGCATGGCTAGAGGTGTCTGGTTTACCTGAGCGGGGATGTTGCCTTTCTTCGGGACGCCGCTGGAGCGGTTGGTCGCGTCGGTCTGCGGCTCCAGTGATTTGATGGAGTTCACCTGGGCTTTGCTCTCGGTCCCCTGAGTTTCTCCCATCCGCACTACCGCGATGATCAGCATCATCATCCAAAAGCTCCGACTCCGCGAAACGTTCAGCATCCTTTCCGTCTTTTTTTTTTTTTTTTTTTACTCTGAATGAAAATGTGTTGGTTTCTTGAAGAGAATGTATTTCCTACACCACTAGGTGCTTTGACCACCACACTTTGGCTTAAAAAAGTATAAACCCCTTACGGAGTCCATCAAATAATCTGTCAAATATCAGTAGAAAAAACGTAACATAGCCTACACATACATTGCAAATAGGCTTAGAAAAATTTAAAGCGTCAGGATGCTTTGCCAAAAAAACATGTAAAAACTCAAAGTAAGTTGCAGCAAAGAGGAGGATTCCTGTTCGTGTGAGTGTTTGAGAAGCAGCCTGGTGGTTCATGATGTTGGGATACCTTCTTTTTATAGGATGTGTTTCCTCCGCCCCATTCTGTACTGACAAAGGATGAAACTGAACTGCGGTGCGCCCCTGTTCACACACACTACTGACTGAAACAGCAGGAAACCATCGCAGAACATTTGCGTTATGGATGTTTGAAGAAATGAAGCTGAACCTGCGTGAAGCAGAAGAGATTTAGATTAACATTAAAGCTATTCTATGTGCTTTTCAATTAGTCGATCTGCCTGCCTATATGTTTGTTACATTTAATTTATTTTATTTTTTATTTTTGCATTAACTAGAAGGCTATAAAAAATTAGTATAGTAAGTAATTAGTGCAGTATAGTAAGTGCAGTATAGTATCTATCTATCTATCTATCTATCTATCTCTGTCTGTACATCCATCTATTCATCCATCCATTTATCTAATTATCTATCTATCTATCTATCTATCTGTCTGTACGTCCGTCTGTCCGTCCATCTATTCATCCATCCATCCATCTATCTATCATCCATCCATCCATCCATCCATCTATAATATAATCTATCTATCTATCTATCTATCTATCTATCTATGTATAAAAAGCTTTAAAAGAACTAAGTAGTCTAGTAACTAGCACAGTTTTGGGAAAAAGTTAATCTATCAATCCATCTTTTATTTAAGCTATTTGTGTCAAAGCAGATAAACACATTTCAGATCATTTTTAAGTATAAGAAAATCATCTTATATGAGAACAGTCTGATTATGCCTTGAGACAGACAGAGAGCACTAGAGTAGTTTGCTTTCTAACTTTCATAGATTAAAAACAAAATATCAAAAAGAAAAAAGAGAACATAAAAAATAAGAAAAAAAAAAATCACACTTTTTGTATGGTTTTAATACAAAACAAATTATGGTTTAGCAAACAATAATAATGATAAACCGCAAATATAATTACGTAATGTCAGTATGAGTCCTCGCTTAAATTCGTTGCCAGTGACCAGATGGAATCTGTGAGTTTCTCAGCAGTTGTTTAAAGCCAGGATTTTTTGAGAACACTTGTCTGCTAAAGAGGAGAAACACATTTCTCAAAGTTTTGGATAAAAACAACATTCAGGATGTTGATTTCAAACAACTGACATGCTTGAACTTTTACCCATGAATCAACTGATCTTGGAGGTATAAATTATATGAGACGGCCACAATAATAAATCACATGCATCACATGTGGAGAAGAACCATGGAAGTAAGTGAATGGTAATATAGTCATGCAGTCATGCTTTATGATGAAATCATAGGGATGGTGTTTTTGGCAGCTAAACGATATAGTGCTGAAAACAAAACCTCACTGGTAAAAATGTAGCCTGAGTGGAAAATATGGGACTTGAAACTGAGTAACAGGTTCAAGGGTGAATAAGCAGTGGAAAAATAAATAAAGCTTCCAATGAGGTTAACACAGAACTCTGGGTGGCGTTCTGAAATTCTGTCATCACCGCAGTGTTAATAAGCCAACCGAGCTTTGATCGCTACGATGTAATGTTTTGTGCGCACGGACAACATCACAGTCCAAACGCTTTATCGTCTCAAGCCATCTCGAGTAGAACAAACAGAGACAAATTTACAGCAGAGATCAGCTGTTGTTGTTTTCATTGAATTTCATTCAAATTTGGTGGCCCACCAGTCCTTAAGCCATTTCAAATGTCAGGCACCATATACAGGTGCCAGCTTCAGCTTGGTTACATCGCACATCAACATGAGTCACGACTGGACTCATTCCAGTAGAAATAATGCCGCGAGAGGTATATTAGAGAACCATAACTAGTCTGTTCTGTCAATGAAGCGTGTCTTATCTCATCACTCTGATCATATGTCGGAATCTACTGTCCTCTGCGTCAAAACTGCAGTCACGTCTGCTTATTTTATTCCTCATTTTGCTTAACATAAACACACTGTAGGTCAACATTTGCATAGTACTAAGAAACTTAACAGACTTAAACAAAGACTCCATTGAAATTTTCAATTTGTTGGTGTTCTTTGCAGCGACCAAAACGGGCACAAACAACAACTATGTTTGAATTAACATACTACTGTTGCTATTTTTGCAGTATATAGTATGTACACTGTGCTCACTATGTAAACAGAACATGATGTCACTGGACAACAATTTGACAAACAGTTGCATTTTTAAAAATAAAGGTTCCAAAAGGGAATGTGATGTCACAGAAGAACAATTTTTGGTTCCCCAAAGATCTTTTCAGTGAAAAATTTTCCTTATTGTGAAGAAAATGTTAATAATAATGAAAAAAAAAAAAAAAAGAAGAAAAAAGTTTTCCAGTATGAGGAACCTTGTATGTGCCAATCTGAAAAATTGAGGGGCGGAACACATTATGAATAATTAATAATAATATTTAGGCAATGTACAGTAGCCATTACCAATTGCATGTTCATTCATTCAAATGCTGATGCAACTGGTTGCATGTTTTTAAAATTATAGTTTCAGCGGCCAACCACTATTTCGTTTCGCACTGTAGCCAATCCAAAACTTAAAGTTAAATTATAAAGAGCTAAAAAAAAATAATCTAAAATATAATTAATATTATAATAAAATATAATAACCTGGGGTTAAGTGTCTTATTTAGGGACTCAAAGCTATAGCTTGTGAATGAGCCCATTTGGAGTTTGAACCTGCAGCATTTGGGTTTCACACCCAGATATTTAACCACTAAGCCTAACCACACTTTTCATTTCTAACATATTCCGTGTGGTCCTTCTCTGTGAGCAGATTCAAGCACAACCCAAGATGACAAATGAAACCTGAAATTCAGACCCACCTCAGTGCTGCTGCCAAACATACATTACGTATGTATGTATGAAACAGGTCTATACATTTATAACACTCACATTTATAACATGCCACATAAAATATCCATCTTGTTAAATGGTATTATAATAGGAACAACAAAACAATTTGCTATTGCATTTATCCATTTCATCAGAAAAATATTCCTAGTATTTTGAACACTTTGAAAACCTTTGTCCCGAACCAAGTTGTTTCCCGAATGTATTTTTCAACAAATGATGAAAAACAGGTGTGTGCGGTTTCTTGTTTTATTTCTGTAAATCAATTACCCATAAAATTCAGATAGAAGTCATGGCTTTCTAGATAAGTGAATAAGCAAAAGAAGTGTTTTATCTTTTGCCAAGAGTAAAACAACAAGGAAAACTGAGGCCATGATTTGCATTCCAAAAACAAATGCTTAAATGACTAAATAATCAGCAATGTATTATTCACATCTCAAACAGTCAAAGTTTTTCTTATTTTCAGAATAATTTTGAAATAATTATTTTGGGCTGAGATTTAGACAAAATAGAAAATAATTATACATTTAAATAATAAAAAATGATAATCTCTAGCTAACAATTATATAGATAAAGAATTTTAATAAAAAAAAAATAAAGATAAATGGCAAAGCAAAAGAGAAACTCACTAAGAAATTACTATTTTATTTACTTTATTTTTTTTTATTTTGCGCTACTGATAACTGATTTTATTTGTAATAATCTGTAATAATATCACTTATTTTGTTATTTTTGTTGTTGCACTGTTTTCTTTAGCATGTTCTTAATAAAATTATCTTCAAATTCATAGCAGAGACAACCCATCTGATAACATCTTCTACACTGTCCCTTTTTTTCCGGAAGATGGGCCATTTCCCTAAAATTCACGCAACGGTTGAAGCATGAATGCAGCTTCTTGACTTCTTAATGACTCAGATTTTTTAAATGATAACAGTGACCACTCTTTAGTGAAGCGTTAACCACATGAAGGGAAGCTGCTGTTAAATTACAGCCTTAAAGGCATAGTCTCTGACTCAAAACCAAGCAGCCTGATCTGGGTTAATACGACTACGCCTCAGGCTTTGAAGGCTTGAGAAGCAAGTCACCTTGAGTGCCAGATATTGAGAAATATTTGATGAGTTATCCTAAAAGACCTTGAATCCATAAAGTGGGGTTTTTCCTGGAGTTACACACAGTTTGATTTCAGCGCTGCATATTTTAAAAGTCTTCACAGGCATCAGCGTGTTCTACGTTTATATCTTATCCATATGGTCTTGGATTTTAAGAAAAGCCCCTGAAGAATCTATTATTGGCCTCTGGAAAAAGCTGAATTTTCAGCATCATTACTCCAGTCTTCAGCGTCCCTTCAGAAATCATTCTAATATGCTGATTTGCTTTTGAACAGTAGTGTGTAAATTTTTACAAATATGCCTTTTTTAGTAACCAAAAACATTTGCATATGAAAAATTACTTAATGTCGACCTGAAATAGTATGCACTTATGTTAAGAAATGTGTCATATTTTCCATTTGGATTTCATATAAAAACAGTCACTCAGAAAGAAATGTTTTATTTAAAATTTTTGTTTAATTTTACAAATGTTAATAGTATTCCATCAAAGTTCTACACAGGAAGCGACGGATCCCTGGAACTGCAACTTGGAGCCAGTTCATCTACTTAGATTTACGATGTACCATGACCAAATACTGTAGGCCCCAAACAGCTCTCATGATAAACCGTGATTTTACAAATATTCTACTAAATCACTCCAGTCAACCATAAAACAGTAATGCTATCGTGTCGGTATGTTAATAGCATGCTGAAATGCAACAGAACACAACATTCTTGAGTGCAATTATAGCAGTGTACACTCCTGATTGGGTTTGTCAGGAATAGGGTTTTAATTATAGACAAACAGATCTTTAAATGTAAATCAGACACAAAGTCACTGTTGTTTGTGTTCTGTTCTGCTAGTAAACGTCTGCATATGTTTTTGTGTGTTTTGCCTTATATTGAGTACATGGTGAACAGCCATCAACACTTAATTTTAGAGCAAATAAAACTTGACATCATCTGCAGGTCCAGATGGTCCATGGAATCAGCAGATTTATTTCTGCATTTTCCACACTGATTTTGAGGGAGAAAAACAGTGGAATTCTGTGGAATGCATTTAAACACAGCGAAAGGGTTAGTTCACACAAAAATTAAAATTCTGCGTTTACACTAAATTTAAAAAATTAAGGTTCCAAAAAGGAGTTTTCACACCAACGCCATAGAATTTACAATGAATCTACAAAGAACCTTTCAGGGAAAAAGTTATTAAAAGAACCAATTTTTTCAAAATAATTTAAAGAACCTTTTTCAATATAAAGAAGCTTTTGTGGAATGGAAAGGTTCCATAGATGTTAATGGTCCCTCATTGAACCATAGATGCCAATAAAGAACTTTCATTTTTAAGAGTGTTAAAACATGTATGACTTTCTTTCGGAAAGATAAACAACATTTTTAACTCTTTTTATCGCAACCTGGTCCCATGATGAAAACGTACCTCTACAACTTTTTTCACAAGACACGAAATACATACCGCTATATGTGTTTCATGACATATTCGATGTGAAATGTCCACTGGGTGGCGCTAAAAGAGTGTTAATTTTTTTCCCCTGGAACAGATGAACTTACATATGTAATTGTTTTATGTGACGTTGGTTTTGTAAGGTGTCAGGTTTTAAAATAATGAACCATCTGCACTACACCTAAACCTACCCGATAGTATGAACAAAAGTGAATGTGACGTAAAAATTCAATTGCAAGCATGCTGTTTTAGTATCTCTCATCTTTCAGCTCTTTCATTGTGAGTCATGTTTTTGACGGGATTCGTATCCAAGGATTCTGCATCCTAAGTCCAATTCCATGCCGGCTGAGCTACTGAGCAAGCTTGTTACATCCGGAAAGTGAATGTTTTACCACCTCTAATGTTCATTTCTGTTGGAAACTGCAGTGATATGTACTTATTGGTACATATTTCGCGTCTTGCGAAAAAGTTCCCAGAGGTCTTCGTCATGAGACCAGGAAGTTTTGTCCATACAATGAAAGTTCAAAAAACATTGGGTGGATTACAACATATTTATAGATGAAAGCACAATCAATTAGCCTAACAGTCAATAAATGATCACGCAAATGTCATGGGATTTGTAGAACTTTTTGGAAATCAGGCATTCCGAGTTCTGTGGACACAAATTCTGTGTGAGCCTGGGTGTCAAAAGTTCTTCTTTTCCATTGTTGTCATTTAAAACATTCAGTAAAATCACAGCAGAACAGCAGTCTTCCAATACATATATCTTTTAGAGGGACAAATATGCCTTATTCTGTAAAATCAGCACGCTTGTGACTTTTGTTACCGACTTCCTCTGAATTCTTCAGTGTTCCCTCACATTAATCTGGCCACAGATCAGTATCTAAGGTGCTCCTTTGTACTTGGCTTACAAGCATTTGCAGTGACATCATTTTATGTGATCACTCACTGTCAAAGCTCGCAAGCTGCACAGGATTGAATAACTACCACACAATGGCTCATTGTCCCTAAACATGAGATGTAGAAATCGCAGAAGCAGCAGGCAGGGACTGGGCACCCTGTGTACTGACTACCAGTGTCCATTTCAGCCAACACTTTTGTGCCCAGCTGGCATGATAAGATGGCATGAAGTCCTGCATGATTAAGTCATTTTAAAGATAGCGTTTGAGATTTGCTGGAGAATTTGAACTGTTATAAAATAAAGCAAACTATATCTAGACAAAATCATAGCACGTTCCTGAATTCAAGACTGTTTCGAAAGGTAGGCATTAATAGATACCCTAAAAATTACCTCTTTTTGGGTCCATTCTGAGACTGCGTTGCATGCGTTTATCATCAAGGTCCATTCCAATTAAAGAAATCCCAACATGCACTGCAGTCATCATCTAAAATTGGGAATGGCGTTAACTGTAAGACAGAAATTATAATTGTAAATATACTGATATATTTCATAAACACACTACCATTCAAAAGATTGGGGTCAGAAATCTGCATTTATTTGATAAAACATACAGTGATAAAAGCAATATTCTGAAATATTTTTACAATTTAAATTAACTGTTTTCTATTTGAATATATTTTAAAATGTAATTTATTCCTGTGATGCAAAGCTGAATTTTCAGCATCATTACTCTAGTCTTCAGTGTCACATGATCCTTCAGAAATCAGTCTAAAAATCAGCTCAAAAACATTACCTCTTATTATCAATGTTGAAAACTGAGCTGCTGTTGTGCTGTTTGTGGAAACCATGATACATTTTTTTTTTTCAGGATTCTTTCATGAATACAGAGTTTATAGTTTATATAGCAGAACATTTATTTGAATTATATATTTTTCATGCTTGGTTCAGATATTGTCAAGAAAATCATTAGAAAAGAATAATTCAAACTGCATTCAAAGTCACCCTTAAAAGATACCTGCCTGTCTAGGCAGTGAATTGTGAGGCAGCTCACAACGTTATGAAACAGAGCTACTATGTTGGCTGTGATTTTGCCTTGGGTGACATTTTCTACTGAATACTAGCAGAGAAGCCTTAGTTTTGATCAGATGACAACTTTTCAGGAGTGCTGACACACTGTTGAGGCGACAATTGATTCCAGAAGACCTTCTGGGTGTAAAAGGAAGAATTGTGGGTAACATTAAAAAAAAAAGGTCCATACTTTGCCATACCACAAGCATCTAACTGCCATAACAGCTACTCCTGTTCTGACCTGCTTTTCACCATAGGTCATTGACAAATGTTTGGACGAATAGTTTGGGTTTAAACAAGCATGGAGACGTTCCAAACGGAATTAAGAATGTCTTATCAAAATCCATCATTCTTGTTCTTGGACACTAACTACCCAGTTCTGGGCAACAAGAGTGATGAGAAAGCGTACCATCACTAAAATACTCAAACCACCATTTAATAAACACTGAAACATAAATACACAATGTCTAATGAAGTTTGGCTTCTCTACAGTGAAGACTGCAGTCTCCGCTCTGACCCCCGGGCTGGGTCTGAGTATGAGCTAAACACTAAATTAGCACATTTGCATTATCAACGCAGTAAATTGGAACATATATTCATATTCAAATGATCTTGACGGAAGAGTAAAAACATATACTGACACATTTTAAATAGTGTGTGATGGTGCATATAGTACATTGTAACCATGTGTTGGACTAAATGTTGCAACAGCTTTTAACACTCTGGGAGAAACAGGGGAGATAAGAGGAATTGACATTTTTTAAATTTACTTTCTTTTAAACTTTGTGTTTATCTGGTTGTGATTAGCCCGGAGAACACAAAAAGTACATTTTTCTAAGGAAAAAGGGGAGTTTTTGTAAGAATGGTTAAGTAGTTCCAACATGTAGGTCCAAACCTGCATTACTTATTTTTTATGTAGAACACAAAAATGGGTGTTAAAAAAGAAGCATATACTATAAGTTTGTCAATCTTCAAAAACGGGTAAAACAACATAAAATACAGGTACCGTGGTTCTCAACCAGGGTGCCCAATAAGTCTTAAAATGATTTAAATCTAGTTATATTAACAATCTTAATTAACATCCTATAAAACACTAAAAATAAAGATGCATCTGAAATCTTCTGAAGCCATGCGATAGCTTTGTGTGAGGAACAGACTAAAATGAGAATTTTTATTCACTGAAAACCATGCTATCTACTATAGGTTTTCAAGTTTGGTGCATTGCAATCACACAAGACAAGGAATCATGTATAATTGACATCAAAACTAGCGCAACATGAACATCAATGTCAATGTATATTTTCTGTAATTATGGTGCTTTTTAGTTCTATTGACAAAAAAAGAGCACATTTTGCTTAATGTTGGGTGAACCAGCAATTTAAAACAGTCTATTCAGTTGCTATAAGTTAAGAGAGTTAGAGTCAAAACCACCAGCTGGGCCTTTGTATGATTATTAGCTCTATATGTATTTGACCTTTCAGCTCAGGCAAGATAGTCACTTTTTGCCTTCTCTCACTCAACAGACAACTTAAAAGGGATTTGAAAAGAAAGGAAACAGCCAAGATCAAATGTAATTTGTCTGAATAGTGAGGAAACACTTCTTTATTTTCAGTTCAAAGGGCCTCATAGAAGTCTGTAATACCGTAAGCAAACCCAAAGTACATTGTAAGTCTATTCAACAGCCACTTCCTCAAGTCATTAAAGGAAAACCTATACTGGCACGAGTCCAGAGCTCATTCTATTATGAGTTTTAGATGGAGTAAAATGATATTTCTCAGACTAATCGCATTTATCCAAATACTGATTTGAGTTGAAATCGTAACCTTACCCGAGTATTATTATAAAGCTTCCGCTAAGGGGAAAAAAAAAAAAATCCATTACAATGTACAAAACATTTGGCCTGGCAACAAGACCAACAGTGCAATAAAATACAGTAAAATACTGTATGCGTAACCTATTCAAAATACCTTAAGTCCTCTGAAGTGATTATCGCTACAAGTGTGTGAGACACAAGATGGCGGCAGTTGTGTCTGTACGTAACAAAAGAGCGCGAGTCAGCAATCTGATACGAGAAATATGAAAGTAACACCGGTTTCAGTTATTCAAATGAGCAAACTAACATCGCTGTCATGGACGAATGCGAATATTAAAAATATCTCACACCTGGATGCCGCGATTGGTCAATCAGAATCAAGTATTTTCAGAGGTGTGTAATATTTAGAATTTATATTACTGGTTACCCTGTTGAAAAAAAACAGCATATGCTGGTTAGGTAGGTTTTGAAGCTGGGATGCTGGTTTGAGCTGGTCCGAACCAGCAACAGACCAGTTTAAACCAGTAAAGGACCAGCAAAGGACCAGCTTAAACCAGCTCAAACCAGCATCCCAGCTTCAAAACCTACCGAACCAGCATAAGCTGTTTTTTTTCAACAGGGTACTATGTTACATTGTACTAATAAAAATACTAAGTGCTCAGAATAAGCAATTATATATTTATCCACATGACAATCAATTTTCCAGCTAGAAATTGACAAATAAACTAGGGTATATATGAGCTCAGTACATACATTTGTGTAGAAACAATTTCTACTCAGAAAGTGCTAGTAAATTTAAAAAATAATACACTGAATTAAACATTTTTGCACATTTTGCAGGACAAAGACTGAAATAGGCTATTTTATGTAAAACTTACTCCAACAATGTTTTCTTTACAATTTAAAAATAATAAATAAATAAACCATTTTTACAGTGTAGGTGAAGAGCGTCTCATAGAATGGCTATATAATGTATTTTATCTTTTTCCACATACCCTCACTTGTTGAAAATTTGTTGGACAGTCCTCGAAAGTGTATCAGAAAAAAATTTGATGCCACAAAATTCACTGGCATAAAAACAAAATGGAAGTTTTAAAGAAGTCAAAAAATCATGTAGAAATCTGTCGACTCTAAGCTTCACAAATGAAATCCATGTGCATGGATAATGCCCACTGTCATTCTGACAAGTATTAGTAAGCCACTCAGTGTGTGTGCACATATATTTTTAATACGTTCCATCTGCCTTTCCATCTTGCCTGATTTTCACACTAAAGAATGATTAGGTGTAAATGAGCAGAGGTTGAATCCAGACTCCCACAAATACACACAAGGGGATAGTGTCAGTAATACCACAGCAATTTCTCACATAAATAACCCACTCCTGGTGGGATATAACAGTAACGGAGCGCTTACGAAAGGCAAGATGGCAATGTCCCCTTATAATAAGTGTGATTCAGTGGGACAGAGTGTTTACATCACAGATGTT
>CM077225.1:32518167-32528167 GCA_039654775.1 Spinibarbus caldwelli | reverse complement strand
GCTGAAAGCTTTCAATCAAACAGACAGAGTCACTCCAACTTCTCTGTCGCAAGTATCGTGACTGGGTGCAGCGCATTACCTGAGAAACACACACGCAGACACAAGAAAATCAAACTGTCAGATTTAAGTCTGGTGCATATTGTTGCTTTTTCTAGGCATGACATAATCACTTAAAACTTGAGGAGGACATCTGAGTGACTTGTAAAGCTGAAGTCAGTGCTAACACAATGAAAGATGCATTCACACCGACAGTGATTTGAAGCAGAAAATGGTCTGGAAGTCAATTTTAATGAAAGTCAGCAATTTGAGCGACTTATGCAAATGAGCAGGTGAATACCAATGTGCATGAAGGCAACAGAATTTTTTACAACACTGAAAAAATTAATTCTGAAAAAAGAAATTAATACTCTTTTCAGCAAACAGCATATTAAATTGATGAAAAACAACAGTAAAGGCATTTATAATGTTACAAAAAAATTTTTTTGAACTTTTAATTAATCTAAGAATCCTCAGAAATGCATCACTGTGTCTACAAAAATGTTAAATAGTTTTTTTTTAACATTGATCATTAGAAGAAATGATTCTTGAGCACCAAATCAGCATATCAGAGTGATTTCTGAAGGATCATGTGACACTTAAGACTGGAGGAATGATGCTGAAAATTTTAATAGTGTTAAAATACAAAACAGTTATTTTACATTGGAATATTTACTAAATTAAAGTTTTTGTTATAGTTTTATGGCATAATTTTTTTTTCAAAAATCTTACATTAAAAAAAAAAAAACTTAGCTCATAGAAAGAAATACATAAAATAAAATAAAATAAAATAAAATAAATGATCTTCAACTCCATATATTGAATTATCATCATAGAAAATTTTAGTGCTGACAAAAATAAATGAATGAATGAATGAATGAATGAATGAATACTAGCTACTAGTACCCACTAAAATGGGGGGAAATTTTATGTGACGCTCATGATACTGGAAATATAAGCACAATTACTTAAAATTATTAAAACATACACACACACACACACACACACACACACACACACACACACACTCACTCAATACAACTCTCCATACTCTTTGTGGCCTTGTTGAACTTGTAGCAGGTGAAATATGAAAAGAGGTCTTTTAAGATACACTGACTGATTTTGAATATATATATCAGTATTAAGGCATGGACACAGCTGTGAAACCTTAAAAGAGAAATATTATTAAAATGAACCTCGTCATTCTGTCGGGACATAGCTGTGATCTTTATTTATATAAAGGTTTCAGTTATATATACTTTGGAAAAAAAATAAAAAATAAATTAAATATGAAAATCTTAATTACTTACAACTGGGTCACCACTTGGCTCCTGGAAATGGCAAATTTGAACAGCTCCTGTCATTTAAACATACAATATGCATCATATGGTTTGTGAACAGCCTTTAGGCATGCCGTCTGATACTGACATGACTGAGTTTAAATCTTTTCGTAATGACAAAGATCACTTTCACTTACCCAGGTAGGTGGCATGAGGTTGGAGCACTGCCATATAGTGTGAAGACACTCAGACGGTGAACGAGGACAAGATGAAGAGCACCAGGGGCTCGACTGTCATGTCCCCCTCCTCGCTGCCTCATGGGACTGTGTCCTCATCATGTCATGAAACAGATGCGTCTCTTTGATGTGAACATGCCAGGCTGTAGCATTTGATGTATGATACCCCTCTATCCATGTGATCTCTTCATTTCAAACCCCTCACATCAGAGGTAATGCCCTATATCTCAGATTTTAATATCTGTAGATATGCCAAACAGGATGGAAGCAGATTAAAAGGAAAAGGATGCAGTCGCTGAAAATCATGAATGTTTGTGACTGACGTCTCAAGTATCAGACATCGCAGGAAAAGACATGTGGCACCAAGCAAATATTAATATAAGCTATGAAAATCACATGGGAATGTCAGCAAACATTCTCATTTCATCACAAATGTAAAGCACCTGAGAAAAATACAGGTAATATTCAGGAGGATTTTAAAAGACGAGATTTTTAACTAACAGCTAATCAGTATAAAACTTGTAATATGTGTCTAGTAAAGTGCCGGGAACTAAGCTTGAGTTGTTTTAGTATTAACCATACACTATTATAGTTTTTATTCATATTAGCTTTTATTTTCATATTTTCAGTTTATATTTGAATTTTAATGTTTAGTAATTTTGTTATTGTAGGGTTTTTTTTTTTTCTCAACATTACTATTCAGGTTAAATTTATATTATTTCAGTTTTAGTTCATTATTGTTATTTAAAGAGACAGTTCACCCAAAAATGAAGTGTCATCATTTACTCACCCTCAAGTTGTTCCAAATCTCTATGAGTTTCTTTCTTCTGTTGAACACAAAAGATATTTTGAAGAATGCTGGTAACCAAACAGTTGCCAGTAGCCATTGACTTCCATAGTATTTTCTTTCATACTATGGAAGTCAATGGCTACCATCAACTGATTGGTACCAACATTCTTCAAAATATCTTCTTTTGTGTTTAAACTTGTGTTTAAAGTATACCTTTACATTATTTTTCAGTTAAATGCCAAGGCAACTCTAATTTCAAAATTTTGTTTAGTTTAAGCTTTTTATTTTATTTCAGATTAATTTCAGTTACCAAGAAATGTTTTTAATATTTTTAGTTTTACTTGCAGTTAAAGATAATAACCCAGCTTCATTGTCCTTTTATAGGAGGCAGATTTTGTCATGGATGGCTTTGAATGGAAGTAAAAGCAGATGCAGGGGAAATGGAGGGGGAAATGTGGCCGGGCTTCATGTAAAAGTTTAATCTACCGGTACAGCCGATGATGTCACATGATGTATTGGTGACACTAATTAGTCATGGAGGATGTGCAGTAATGCATGTGAGTTATCAGGCACTTTCCACACATGGGTACAAAATGGGACTTGAAAGTTTCAGGCAAAATTGTGGTTCTTTTTCAACAAAGATTCAGAGAAACAAGGTGCACGGGTATACGATTTTTTTAATCATGCATTTCCTGGGAATTAAACCCATGACCTTTGCATTGCTAGAATCATATAATACTATGGGCCAGATTTACTAAACAGGGCAAATTAGCGTTAGAGCGCAATTCCATAAAAGCGCAGATGGAAGAGAAAATTCTGCGTGTGATTTACTGACAAATAAAGAACACAGACATAGCCAGATCATTTCCATAATGACCATCGCAATCTACCAAGAGCAGTGCAAATTAGCGCCTGCTTTAAGACGTGTTTTTTTTGGCCGTTAAATCAGTAATTTGACGAGCTCAAACGCAAAAATTTTGCGTGATTCATTTTAATACTCTCCTCCCATAAATTTTGCGTCTGAAAAGGAAACTACTACAAATGCATATTCAATAAGGTCAGGCACAAAAATAACTGTGTCCACGCCTTTTCAGCGCTAATTCGTCACTGCGTGTCTTTAGTAAAACCTGACAGTACTATTTTAACGCCAAAAGACAGTTTGCGCTGGTGCAAGCTGCTAGTAAATCTGGCCTTATATTGTATAAAATAAAACTAAAATGACACATTTTTTTCTTACAACGACGTTGACTGTTGAATGGTTGAGCTTGACACCTACAGTCAAGACTACAATTTGTGTAAAACTGAGAAAATGGAATCGGATTACCAACTTGTCTTCCCGCCACAATGATTTCACTTCCGGGGTATCAAAATTTGATAAAATGTTCAATTTTTTTAAGAGGGGAAAAATCACGTGGTTGTGTGAAAAATACGATTTTGGTAATAATTATTCATTTTAATAATTATTTTTGTTCTCTAATAAACTTCATATCAATTCTGTAGATGAATTTAAGATTTTGGACTTTCTTGTTTGATTTACATTGTCAGATGCAGTCAAGAAGGTCAAGACCTATGAGCTGGAACGGTTTGAGATATTAAAAAGACATGAACTGTCTGCTGAACAATCCAAGAGTCTGGTGTTTGTATACTTAGAAATAAACTCTAACGTATATTTATTTGTCAGGAAAACACATGCTGCCCTGACAAAGACATCTATTGTCAACAACAACAACAACAAATATTTGTACAACAATAATTCTTTCCCCATCACCTTTCAAAACAACTTCACTAACCCATCTTTATGTGTTAAGGATATTGTAATGATTTCCACATGACTTGATGCATTTACCTTTATGGTGGTTTGCATTTTCAGCACTGGAGGGAAGGTCAGACGGGCCGAGGCTCTTACTGCGGAGCGGCAAAGACAAGAACCAGGTGCTACAGAGAGCCGCTTCCCTGTCTGTCAGTATTAATAAGGCCTGTGTTAAAAGACACTGCTGAAGGGAAAAAAACAGTTCGCAGAAACATTTACAAACATCATTTATCATACACATACACAGTTACGTGATTGACTGAATGCTACAAGTTGGGCACCCTTGTATTGAAATTGTTCTGGCACATTTAATAAAGATATAAGGCTTGTCTTGTGTCAATCAAAATAATTCAAGTGATCCCATAGGAATATAGGTAAAGAGATGAAGAGGGAAAACGTAACTTTATACCCAGGCAAATGTTCACGTCATGTTCATATTGAAGTGCTATTCACTCATGTTGAAGGCCCCACTCGATGCGGATCACAGATTGAACAAGATCTGGCAGAGGACATATGGAGAAAAACATGACGGCTGGCACATTTGGACATTTCATCTCTGAGCTGGAATCAAAGGAGAGGGCAGGGTATTCCTGAAAGTGTCTGGATTAACCCTAGGTGTCCCACTTTCACAGGGGCGCAACTGCATCTGGAGGCCAGCTGACTCTCTGTGTGTAATTTTCTGATATATTTTGTTGACCTTGTACAGCAGTTGCACATGGCACTGTTTAACTGCAGGAACTGGGAAAAATGTACATTAGGATCAGTGATTTTCAAGTCTTTTCATATTTTTTAACGAGCACAGACTTTTCATATCAATGAAGATGAAATTTGGAAATTTTTGGTGGAATGGTTTATTAAAGACACTGAGGTAAGAAGGACAAAGCTGTTAAAAAATAAACAGGACAACTATGAGTTGTAAACCGAAGTCTTTCTATTCTAATACAACACAAAAAGTCCTAAAAATAAATACTACAAAAATGCACCTAAAGACAAAGCTAAATAACTTTGTTCAACAAAACACTATATTCAAACAAAGAAATATCAAAACACTATGGTTAGAAATGTTACAGACTAGACAGATGCTATTAAAGTTATGCCAGTAACTTCAAGGACAAACCTCACAGATTTAAATAGTTTTACTGCTTTGCAAGCAAGTTCCTTAAACAATTGTCCAGATTTTAGAATAAAACGTTGCCAAAACGAACACAAAGGATATACTGTTGTCACCACACCTAGCTGAATAACTGTTGAATAAAACAACAGGCTTTTTTCTAATGATATCAACGGTCACATATAAACCATCACAATAACTGTATACAGTCCCATCCAGGCACACATTTTGGCTCCAAGCATTGTTCATTGCTCAGCACGTTAAGCTCTATAAATAGCATTTGTGGCAGGTTGAAATGATTTTATGGTAAAGCAAAAAAAAAAAAAAAAAAAAAAAACATTAGCGTACTCACATTTGCAATGGGTCTACTGTTCTAGGTCTTTTGTTTTGATATTTCTCTATGCAAAAAGTTCTTTATTCTTGCACATATTGTGCAAAACGTTTACTAACATTACTGACTTTTTGCTGTTTAAAAAAAAATAAGAAAAAGTCTAAATGTACTTTGTTGACAATATGTCATAAATGCTGTCAATAGAGCTAAACATGCAGCCAGAAAAATGCTGTAAATGTAACAGTTTCAATAAAAGCTCTTTAAGGCAAGTAGGGCAATTTTCAAATTACACGTCATCTTTTATCCAATTGTAACAGCGATTATGGAGTGTACAAGAATAGACATGGCATAATTTGCTAATAAAACAGTTTAGTTTTCTATCTTTACAGTATTGAATACTTAAAATGTACCTTTCACGAGTTAACTCGATTTATTTTTTTTTTAAACCAAACATATAAAAATGCTGCTATAAGACTCAGAACTATGAAACCAAAAGTGAATTAATGAGGAACAACATCCAAAACAGTGCAAGAAGTCCTTTGGGTGGTCCCAGTGTTCAATCATTGTGTGTGTGTGTTTTGTTTCTACAAACCAAGATCACCTCCTCCTTTCCCTTCTTTCACTGTAACAGAATTGCTTCTGCTTCTCTCTCCGCACCTGGAAACTGGCTTAGACCTTCTCCAAAGACTGGTAGTATTCCTTGAGAACATTCCAGGCTTTGGGTGCCATGAAGCCTTCCGGAGGGTTCTGGCCCTCACGAGCCATCCTCCGCATGCGGGTTCCTGAGATGAAGTCATAGTCCTGGTGTCTGGGTAAAACGAGACGGCAGAGGGAATGTCAAGATCTGCACGGAAAAGGGACAGTGTGGTACCCAATGTGATAAGAAAATGAAAAAGAAACATAATCTCGGGGTTTGCGTCAGAGATAATAACTAGGTGTTGTACACTGCTCCGTTGTTCGAGACATTTCGCTCTAGAGGGAACGATGCATTATACTCTGAAAAGAAATCTATGATAAAATATGTTCTCTCAAGTGGCTCTTCAAGCCACATAATTTCTTTCAACAGTGCAAAGACGACGAGGTAAACAGGCTGACTTTACTTCTAGACAAAAAATAAATTAGCAAGAAACAGAAATCTAAACTTCAGAACCACGTCATTAAATCCAAACTCTCGGCTACACATTTTCATTTAAACAAATGCTTTGAAAATAAACAGAGTGAGAAATGTCTGATAAATAGAGCTAATTAGTCTCCAACTGCATGAATAAAAGTCGAAAGTTAGTCTAAATACAATCTTCAACGGCTCCTACGGATAGGGTTTATTTGTTACGGATTAGCTGTTCTTCAATTAAGACACAGACCTTACGAAAACAAATTCACACAGCACAATGAATTTATAAACGTACACTGTCGCACTGCACTTTCCCTGCCGTAACCGCATTCATTAAATGGTGTCATTCACAGCGGCTTTTCAGTCTAGACAAGCAGAGCGTTTCATATGCGCTTATAATGTGGAACATTGAGTAATGGATTTGAACAAACCTCTGACCCCAAGTATTTTGAGTCAGTAAAGTAATTTTTATAACTGTTTTTTTATGGTATTGATAGAGTATTTAACAGGATTTTTATATACGCTTATGGTGCAGGATATAAATACACTGCTACCATTCAAAAGTTTGGGGTTAGTAAGTTTTTTTTTCCCCTCAATAAATTAATACTTCAATTCAGCAAGAATGCATTAAATTGAATAAAAGTGACAATTATAACGTTACAACAGTATTTTTTTTTTGTTTTTTGTTTTTTATTCTGTTCTTTTTGAACTTTCTATTCATCAAAGAATCCTGAAAAAATGTCCTGACTGTTTTCACAAAAATATTACGTACCAAAACTGTTTACAACATTGACAATAATAAGAAATGCTTCTTGAACAGCAAATCAGCATATTAGAATGATTTCTGAAGGACCATGTGACACTGAAGACTGAAGTAATGATGCTGAAAATTCAGCTTTGCATCACAGGAATAAATTACATTTTAAAATATATTCACATTGAAAAATTGTATTGTATTAAATTGTAATAATATTTCACAATATTACAGTTTTTACTATATACATACATACATATAAGAAACTTGCAACATCCTAGTAACCATCCAGAACACCTTAGCAATCATCCAGTAGTAACAGGCAAATATGATGCATCCTACCATTGGATGGACCCCCAAATGATGGTTTATGGAATATTATCACCATTCCACCTGGTAGTCACTTCAATGGGGTGAAGGGGTGGAACACAAACTCCAACTCCATAGAGAACAGTTAATATGCATTTAAATGAGAAACAGCTTGGACTGATTTGAGGCATTTTAGAAGAAGACTATAAGGGGGATGGCTGGCAATTAGGCTCAGCATCCATATTCGTCTCGAATTTGGCCAGGCCCAACACCCTGCTCAAGGAGCAGACGGAACGCCATAAATTTACTAAGGCGCCAAGCGGGGCCCTTTGAAAGTCAGACGGAGTGTGAGTCTGCCACCCCAACCCCCTCAACCGATTGCTGGGGTTCCTGGGATGGAGGAGGGAAGCGATGCCAGTAACCTCCAGCCCCACTGTCACATGCCGCTCACCTTCACATATCAAGGTAAGCAACGATCTCAATACTTAATCATAATGAGGATAATTATAATGCACCACTTGAAACATAGATAGAGGAATAGTAATTCCAACAATTGTCTCGTATGACTTTATTTCTTGCATGGAAGACAAAAGAAGATGTTTTACTGAATGTCCAAGCTGCTCTTTTCTGTGAAATGAATATTGACTACAACAAATGTTAATATTCTTTTATACTTGAACACCGAGTGACCTTAACGCACTTAAATGATTTGTATAGATTATTTTCATAGTGTTTTTTGGTCCTCTTTGAATCTGAAAGATCTATTTGAAGATCTGTCTTTGTTGTTGTTGTTCTTTCATGGAAAAAAGCAGCCATATATTGTTTTGGAATGACCTGAGGGTGAGTAATGGATACAAGTTTCATTTTTTTGTTAAGTTACTCCTTTAAACTCTGTGTGGGATGTGCATTTGCATAAAGATCATGCAACATTATAGTCCCCTGTCTTTCTTCAAGTCAATTTTGCTGCATGTTGACATGCTAGATGGTCTTCATCAGGGACGATTGAAAAGCCTGTTAACTCGATAGCAGTGGGCGCTATTAATTGCAAGACGAGACACAGGGAAAACGCATGATTTTCGTTAGTCATCTTCCGCAGCATTTGCACAGCGCCAGAGGAATAATGGCAGATCTCCACTTCTAAATGACTTCAAAGAACGGAGCAAAGCCATAGAATTTGGTGAAAGCACACAACAACAAAACATTTCCTGTTATTCTTGGCAACTCAGCTAGGAATCGAGGAAGCCTGACATGGAGGGAAGCTTGTACAGTGATAGATTATTTGAACATGTATAGAAGATAAATGTTTATGAAGTAAATTCATGCCTTCAGCGGTTGGTTTCAATTTTCCACAACTGTCAATATGCCCAAGTCTCAAATTTGATGAAATTAGTTGCTTAAAGATACTTGTCTTACTCAATTTGAATAGTTAGTTTGTTTTAATAGAAAGGAAGGCAAATTTAAAGGGGGAAAAAAGACATAAACTTACTTTTTGGGGTCATAAAAATCCATGGCCTTCTTGGCTTTATTGTAGGCTGCCACTTTGAAAGGCACAATTTCCAGGGATATGAGTCCAGGGGCCATGGTGAGAACTTTAGCTCCGTGGGAGGGCTCATAGAGGTCTTTACCCGTATCTGGGTGAGGCATTCCTGCGGGGTCACGGCCCACTATGTAAAAGTTGGCCCCAGCCACCATCCGGGCCCTACAGTGCCACTGCACCTGTTGGAAACAGTTCAAATTGATTTTATTTTTGCTTTAAAACTGATATAACTAAGCGTTAGTTCAAACAGTTCACTTATGAATGAGATTTGGAGTTGTTGAGCTTTGTGCGAGAAAAAGGCTAAATTTAAACCATTATTTGCTTAAAATCTTTCCCTCTGTCATAGCTCTCAAATGTCATTCACATTTGTGTATATTTGAATATGGCATAACAAAATGGTCTCGTAACCAAATACATACGAATAAGATTTGAGAGCACCCACAACAGTAAGATTTTAAGTGTCTAACTTCAATTTTGGTCTTTGAGACAAAACGGTTGTGTGGTTTTAGAAGTCGCACAAGTCAAACAGATAGTCACAGAAAAAAAGCATCTGGGACAATCTGTCCTGAACTTTTCTTTTCTTTTTTTTTTATGTTATTCACAAAAGAAAGAAGGTTTGGAACAACATGACGGTGAACAGATAGATGGTGACAGATTAAATTTTTTGATTAACAATCCTGTGCTTAAAATTGGAA
>CM077225.1:32473167-32513167 GCA_039654775.1 Spinibarbus caldwelli | reverse complement strand
TCTCAACAAATTGTAAGAAAGTGGTCTAACATAGCTATTGAATAAAGTCTTGTCCACAATGTCTTCTTCTGGCCACAAACAAGCCACAAAGACAGAAAAAAAAAAACTGTTTGAAATTACCAAGCACACTTGGTTCTGAACAAACAAAACTATGCATTTCAAAGATATGATTGTTGTGAGTTGTAAAACCCAACTAGTTTTTCTTTTAAAGTGTTCATTGTAGCAGCCTAGGAGCTTAAATAGTAAATACGGCTTTGTTTCCCTGTACAAGTTTAGCAATCTTAGTTAGAAAGCTCGACAAGCTTGATATCATTCCTAAATTTGGGTCCCTGCTTGATTAGCTTAAATTTCTAAACAGTTACATTTAAAACCAGGTATTACAATCCCTCTATATAGTGACCTATCATATAAGGCTACAACTCTCGGCTGCTTTTACTAATATTTAATATTTCGCCTTCGGGAGGTCTTCGCTGGCATTCGTTGAGCCACTAACTTGGCTAGGGTTAAAAAGCAGTATAGTATGCTGAGAATACCGCAGCTTGCGGCAGATTCGGGGCCGCTAGGATGGAGAATACCATTTCACAACCCCACAGACTTTCATCTATTGATTTGATTTGACAGCAGCACTGGTGGCTTGAGAACTTTATGTGCAAGTATGTGATCATATTAAGCAAACTTGGAGAGGCCTAAAAGCGGTGAATGTTAATAAAACGCTTCATCCGCTGCATTGCTTTTGCATTTGAAGACTGAATGCATGTGCAGCTGTCATTTGCTGGCCGCAGTATAGCAACAGTAGCAGCCGTTTATTTAATTTATGTTGCAGAGCCTGGCGATGGAAAAACTCAATGAGCGATCTGTTGGCACTAATTGCATCTATACAGTAAATCAACTCTATTAGCTGTCACAGAAAATAACGGAGTACTGGTTGAGCACTGTATCCCTTTCAATGAGGGGGAAAAAGAAAAAAAACATAGATAACGCAATTAGGTAAATGCTCTCGAGTCTGGTTAACATCCCCCTGCACCAAAACTCCCAATGTGGATTCAGCTGTCATACTGACAGCCGAAATAAACAGGAAAAGTGTATTTACCTCACATAATGGAGGCCAGTTTTACAGTCCTGCTGATCGACACGCTTCAGCAGAGGGAGTTTAACACACACCAGACATAGTGAAATATTGTTTGCGAAAATGGCTAGTTTTCTCAAATCAGATTCATAAAATCAAAAACTAGCCATTTTCGCAAACAATTTTGGTTTATATAATTCTCCAAAAAAAGGCCAGTAACCTAACATTTAAATTCTATGCTATTCTGCCTAGAATAATTCAATATTATACATACCAGAAATAAAATAAATTGTTTAAAATGCAACATGTGAATTTAGGCATGACAACATCATGAAGTACACTATGAAAAATGGATATTCATTTAGATTTGTTTGCTCTGAAAGATTAGCCTTTTTTTTTTAAAGTTAGAGTTTAAAAAAAAAAATTAAGGAAGTTTCAAATGATGACAGAAGTCATTTAAATGTAAAAACAGATGTAAATAAGCATGCACAATTAAATATAAAATATCAATTTCATATACATCAATTTCATATACAAACTGTAAACTTTTTACAGCAATTTTAAATTCAAATAAAAACTCCTCAATTATATATAGTTTATTTATTATTACAAATTATATTATTATATAATTTATACTGTTTCATAATTTAATAATAAAAATAAATAAAAACTATTTTATTTTGACATACGCCAAAAGCACTCAAAGTTTATGGACTGTGATAAGTCTAAACCTCATCAAGTGGACACCACTGAGCAAAGAACACCGCAAATACAGAAAGTCGATTGCTAGTTTCTTTACTGTGTGCATGCAATTTCTTTCTTTGGTCTGTGGATGGGTTTATTTGTGACCAAAGGCAAGCAGGCAGACAGGGTCAATCCACAGTCCGAAAGCTCTCCGTTGGTGCCCATTAGTGCGAGCTGGAGCAGAGCGGAGCCATTAAAGTCCACCTAAGCCCACAATCCCTACTTACAGATGGAAACAATTGTTCAGTATTTATTCTGCGAGATTTGTAAGAGGAAGGTGAGGGGAGAGGAGGGGAGGAGAGCGCCACTTGCCTAAACACTGTTTAAATAGAACGCAGGGCGAGAAATCCAACTAAAACACGTGTGAAATGAAGGAGGTCGAGGAATAAAAAGATTACTAAAGCGGAGCCTGAGCAAAGACGAGAGAGAGCGAGACCTTGTTTCCATAGACCGACTAAGAGGGCATCGTGGCTCTGTCTTCTGTCAGAGTGCAGTCCAAGGAAAGCTTGGCAAAGCGACCGCACAAAGACCTATTAAAGCATCAGGTCAGATGTGTCTCGCTAGACTTTACCTTCAAAAAATGGGACATAAGTGGAAAATCTTTTCTTTTAAACACAATTACAGATAGAAACAAAACTTTATTTTAGAAGAAAATGTCCTTTAAGTGTCCTTAAGACCAATTTTTTGCTAGTCAGGTGAAGACAGTATTTTAAGCTGTAATGTCGTCAGCGCAACAGTGCGAGTTGAGTTTCAGATCATAACCAAAGCAAGAGCAATAATATTTGCTCATAAGCATCACTAAAGAGCAATGAAGCAACCGACAAATTATTCCCATAAAGGGTGCTCAATCTCAGTCACAGGTGAAAAGTGATGCATTAATGGATCATGCTGCTGAATCACTGTGATTCTGCTTTCTTATTAACATGTATGTAGTCTAAACAGTGCTCTCATTCACAGCATGCTTATAATCGGGACTTTCCAGGTGGTTTGTGAGTCAGAAAAGAAAGAAAAGGGAGGGAGCTGACAACAAAAATTAGATACAGGATAATGTTAATCATTTCCAACTTTCATTGTGCTTACACAGCACAATGAAATCTCATTGGTCCAAAATCCAGCTCCACACTGTTGCATAGATGCATTCACTCCATGTTAGAATTACCGTAATTAACCCTCTAGTGCTGTTCAGTCATTTTTGACCGAAAAAAATTTTGTGTTTTGTTTTTTTTAGAATTGTTTAACTTCATCAGAATGGTACGAAACGTGGAAAAGGTTTTGCCACTTGCTATGTGAACACAAAAGAATCATGGGCATGATTTAGAAAGGTTAAATGGTCCTGCAAAAAAAAAAGAAAAAAAGAAAAAAAAAGTCACACGTATTGTTCATGGTATAAAAAAAAAAAAAAAAAAAAACACTGCATTGGAAATAAATGCAAAGCTAATTTTATCTAATGGAAATATCTGGTACAGCACCCAAACAAGATCTCATTTTTTGAGACATCAACCTCAAATTTGGAACACTTCTTGTTTAACTTATGGCTTTGATTGTCACATAGTTTTAGAGTAAAACATGTTTTAGAAAACACATATTTCAAATAAAATTTTAAAAATTTTGTGCATTTTTCAAAATAATAAACTTAAACTTCTACCATTTTTTAAAGTTTCTTTAAAAAAAAGACACCAAACATAAGTCTGTGCTCCAAATAATTTAAGATTTACGACAGTTTAATATAAATATAAGTTTAAATATAAATTAGTGCCATAAAATCCCCTAAAAAAAAAAAAAAAAAATAATAATAATAATAATAATAATATTATATTATATATATATATATATATATATATATATATATATATATATATATATATATATATATATATATATATAGATATAGATATAGATATATATATATAAAATAAAAAAAATGTTCACAAACTTTAACGGACAAAACGTTAACGAAATTAAAAAAGCAGCACCAGATGTTTACTACTTAAATTGTAACAATTACTTGCAAACTCTCAATTTGCTGAGAGCTCCTACTTCCACAATGCCATGCAGAAACACTTAAACTGGCAGTGGCTTTAGCAGTACAGTGTAGTTAAGCAGTTATTTTGTAATATTTCAATTGAATAATTCCTACAATTGACTACTGTTAATGTCTTAATAATGCAAGAACAATTTAAAAATAAACTAAAGAAATACAATGCAGTGTTGAGTTGAATACCCATCTAATGTCCCACAAAAAACACTATGTTTACTAACAAGGCATTTGCTCAGCTTCTTGTATTGTGGTTTTGTCTATTGATTACTCAAATTTCACCAACTCACATTTGGCATTAATAGTGTTGAAATTCAAATGCATAATTCTGAGTTCCAAGAAGTGAGTTGCTCAGAGAAAAGCAATTACAATAATCTAATAATTAAGATAAATCAAATGTGTTCTAAATGGCTGTGATTGTGTCAGGTCATGCAGAACTTTCACTTTTTTCACTTTCATTAGGAAACTGTGTTAGTAAGTTACTAATTTTGTAGGTTTTGTCCATATTGACCGCCCTGACCTTGATGTATGGATGATCCTTGCATGTGGTGCCCCACTGCCGGGCACAACGCTCTTCCTTTCGGTGCTCGTAGAACTCTGGATTTCGCAGTATTGCAACCCTCCGACCACCATAGGCCAACGCGAATGCAGTGCTGCCATCCAGACGCTCCTTATCGGCACTTGAAATGGGGAGGACCACCGGCACCGACAGGTTAATAACCCCACCTATGAATAGAGGTCAGATGCATGGCACATACATCAACCAGGCTGAGGCTTTGAAAAATCGACAGCTTTTAAAGGCCTAAAAAGGAAGAGTCCTATGACCTATGGGGTGAGATAAGAAAAAGAACTCTGAATGTGAAAGTGGTGAGTTTTCAAAGAAAGTAAGAGGTCCAACACCTTGATTAAAGCAATATGAGCGGGAAGCTTTTAAAATCCATTTTCAGGATGAAACACACACACACATCATAGCAGAAACAGCTGTTTTCCATAAGAAAGAGCCCTGCAAGCATCCCATTTCAGCTCAATCCAAATTAAACTAGTATCAGGCAGCAACATGCACAAATCTGTCCATTTCATAAAGATGGAAGTCTGGTCCAGCAAGAGTCCAGTTGGGCATATTATAAGGATCAAAACAATAATTCAAGGTGTGATGTACAGTAATCAATGGTGATGTAATGCATGAACACCTAATGACTTTCTCTTGCTGTATTTCTGTCACATCCAAACCCAAACATCTACTAGGCCCACTTTTTATCTTAATAGGTGTGTGTGTGAGTTGAATGCATACCTTGAACGCAAATTTGAATACTAGGCAAGACAACACACAGCAGAGCGTTATGAGGCCGTAAAACTAAATTGACACTTTTTGGAAACTCAAGCTTGATGTGGGAAATTGCTGTAATTACCCAGTTCTATAAATGCGAGGACCGCATTATGGTTTTAAAAAGCCATTCGCACATTTGTCGTTCTTGTAATCAAAAAGGTGCCGACTTTTTATTTCATACGATCGGGTTTCTGAAAAGCCTTGAGAGCATGCGAGCAACATCACCCAAGCCGCCATTAAAACTATAATAGCTCTTTTATTTCTACCACTAATTAACATTTAAAATCCACTTGCTGAGCCTTCAGATTCCCTCACTGAAATGAAATGTTTTTTGCGATTGGTCTCCCATTCAGAGTTGTTCTCCTGGTTCAACCCTGAAGTGCTGAAATATTAGTAGATTATTAGTAGGTTCTTGTTCACCTCCTTGAGTTGGGTTTCTTCGTGCCCTACCTGATGTTGGTGGCCAATTAATTTGCTTAAGTTTTGTTTTACATAAATGCACAAAATATTTCTAAAATTTGTGTTTTCACTGTCATTGAGGGTTACTAGTTCTCAATTAAAAGAAAATTATTCAGTAAATCCAAACAAGTGGAAAAGATGAAGTGGATGATTTCTAAAAGCACTTCTGAATGTAACAGCGGCCAGTAGAAAAAAGTGCATTGCACTGTCGAACGTCGCCATCTAATGGTGCATTTAGAAAACACAGTGCATGAAAAAGAAATCCATGCCTGACAGAATGCGTGAGAAGACATAAGATCACATAAGGTCATCTGTTTACCATCAAGCAGACAGTTGAAGTGCAGGCACTGTAGGTACTCGCTCTCCCTCATGAAGCCATTCAGAGGAGTGGCCCAGCCCTCAGCGAGCACCTGAACCCACTGCATGTCCACCTAAAACACCAACACGGAACAGACATTAGTTGTTAAGATGTACATAAGTCATGCCTTATTAAGTCATAATGGATTTGCAAACCATTTGCAGGAGTTTAAATCTGTATTTGAGTGGCATATGAGGAGGAAAGATACCTTAGTGATCTCCACTGCTGGAAGAGTCTCTGCATCAGCCTTGGCCAAGTCCAGCTTGTTCTCATGCACGTAGAGCTCCTTGACCTCATAGGATGCATCCACAGGCACTATGTCCTGCAAACGGTCAAAACATTATCACACAGACATCATTGTAATTTATAGTCAAGTATGATGAAAGGATAAGATACACTGCTAAGCCAAGTTGAAACTTTTTCTACAAGAATCAGTGCAACTGTGGCCTTGTGTTAATAAAATAAGGATGTCATCGTACAGTGCATAGAAATATATCCCATCATGTAATGTGATAATGACTAAGTTTACATGTACATAAAATTCAGTTTAAGGTCTATATTTGGGTTGCAGTCATATTTCGATTATATGATGGTTAAATGCATGAAGGCATGAGAATAAGTCAATTTATTTCATTAATTCTATTTAAAAATAGAATTGCTGTCTTGTTGTCATCAGAGAAATGCATCCATTTAGCCATGAGTTACTTCTGCTAAGTAAACTACCATTCAAAAGTTTGGAGTCAGTACGATTTTTTTTTTTAAGAAATAAATACTTTGTTCAGCAAGAAAGTATTACATTGATCAAAAAGAGTAAATACATTTATAATGTCATAAAATACCTCTATTTAAAAAAATGCTATTCATCCAAGAATCCCGAAAAAAAATGAATCACTGTTTCTTATATTAGGCAGCACAACGGTTTTCAAAATTGATAAGAACGTGAAATGTTTCTTGAGCACCAAATGAGCATATTAGAATTATTTCTGAAGGATCATGTGACACTGAAGACTGGTGTAAAAAATCACCTTTGCCATCACAGGAATAAATTACATTTTTAAAAAAGAAAACAGTTATTGTTATAATGATCTCCTTTCAGTGGATTTTGTAAATAAGGTTTATACATGCAACAAATTTCCAATCAAAACAGGTATTCCAGGAATAGGGAACAGATTGCGGCATTTACATTACTTCATACTAACTGTAAATTTCAGCTTAATATTAGAATATTTACATTCACATAAACATACTCATTGATGTGAAAAACATTTCTGTGGCAAGTGCTGCGACCGGTCATTTGAAATGTGCATTATTTTGTAAACCATGTAAGACATTTACTATATGTCAAAAACTCCAAATATGCTATGCAGATGCAGCTATTCATGTTAAAAGGAATTCTATTTGAGCCTCAGCTATATATATTTATATTTATATAGCTGAGGCTCAAACAGAATTCCCTTTAACATGAATGAATGAATGAATGAAGTGAACTTACCCTCTCCTGCAGGAGGTCCAGAAGCTGCTGGATGCACTCGTTCACACTGCAAGAATCTGTCTTCAGTACCAGTTCAGGGGCCTCTGGTTTCTCATACTCAGAGTCTATTCCTGTGAACCCTGAAGACAACAGGAGTAACCCGTTACATTAAAAACACAATCCATTCATCAGCAGAAACAAACATACTTTGGATGCACATGAAAACAGATTTTCATTTAATAGGTCTGGAAACAGTTCAGTCCTTAGTAGCACTGAAATGATTTGGTGCTTTCTACCACTGTATAAAGCAGCTCAGATGTGTTGTGCATGCATCAGTTAACATGTGCATGAGAAAAAGACACTTCCTGCTATAAACGCCACTCATTCTCAACACAAGACATTCGCAACTTTAAAAATTGCATCTTTCCTGTATCACCCTTCACCTCATTCCCCCTTACTTAATCTGCAGCTCCACAGCAAAAGAAATTAAACATAACAAAAAACAGCAGGAAACACTGAGTCACTGAGTCACAGTCATTTCCTACCAGAAACCTGCTTTCCACAAATCACCTCAATCTCTTCAGGAAACCAAGAGGGTTGTGATGAACTGGTTTGCTCAAAATGTTTTGTGTGACCTCTCAAAAATCTTTAGCTTACTCTCAAACTACTCACACACTGCTAATATCACAATTGTGTTTGTTATGTTACACACACCAAAAAGGGCACAATCTCCACTTTTTTAACATTTTGCAAAAGTCTGAGTACTCTTTTTCTGGTATTCTTCTTCTTCATTACAAAACATTCCAAGGCCCTTGACTTGTCTTGTTTAATCATTTCACATATTTCTGCACAAATAGGTCACACAAATTAAGAGAATGCTTTGGGTTTGTTGACACAGCAATTTAGGACTGACTGCCCTATTGACTACTGACCATTTAGAGATTAAATTTGAGCCATAAAACACAGTGTATCTACATCAAAAGAGCTAGTGAAAATAAACATATTTTGTACAATGTATGTATATAAAATTGTCTTACCTCTAATTTCTCCAGCTCTAGCCCTCTTATAGAGCCCCTTCACATCTCTCTGCTCACACACATCCAGAGGAGCATCTACAAACACCTCAAAGAATGGAAGGCCAGCAGCTTCGTGGATCTTCCTTGCATTCAGGCGGTCCTGTGGACATGCAGCAGACAAAAAAAACAAATGATCAAACATTTAACCTTATAAAACCTACTGCATCATAGTTGACACATGCATCTCGAAGGCAAGTAAAACACCTTTTAGTATAATACTGTGAAAATAAGATTTATATTGTTATTAATATTTCAAGATGAACACTTACTGGACTGAAGCAACTGAGGTTTACTTGAATATCTTTACGTGCATATTGAATATTTCAGTTTGGGCCTCGAGTACGCGTTCCATATTCTCCTATATCAGACTATATGAGCCATAAAAGCCTGACTATAACAAAATATAAAACACATTCGATTTTTCTAAATATTATTATTTCATATGTCAGGCTTTAAATGGTTAAAAGTCTTATACGCACACACAAACAAAGTTCTACATGTTTCTCACCCTGCTGTATGGGGAAATGAAGCTGGCGATGCACACAAGCCCAGCGTCAGCAAAGAGTTTTGCCACTTCAGCGATACGACGAATGTTCTCCTCGCGGTCTTCAGGGCTGAAGCCCAGGTTCTTATTGAGGCCCTGCCTGATGTTATCTCCATCCAGAGTGTAGCAGGGGATGCCATGACACACCAGATACTCCTCCAGAGCCATGCTGACCGTCGTCTTACCCGCACCAGACAAACCTGAGGATGCAGAACGATATTTACAGAAAATTTTAGATACAGCCATGATGGAAACATCAAGTTATTCATTTTCCAAAATAACAGAAGAGGGGTTGTCAGGGTACCTGTAAGCCACACCGTGCATCCTCGAAATCCTCCTCTAGTGCCGACTACCTGTCCACGCTTGTTTCTGCTCACATGATGGGCTTGATACGTCACATTGGTGGCTCTTTGCATCCCCTGCACAAATGGCAGGAAACACATTTACATCACATTGATTTAATCTGTCTAATCTCTGACAAAGACTTCCTGTTTGATGGACGTAAGTGAAACACTTACACACACACACACACATACTTTTTAATGTCATACACACACCAAATAAATTGTGATATCATGGTTTTCATGTTCAAATAAACATGGTCATATTTATTGATGATATTCAAAAATATTGCACACACTTATAAATCAAAAACCCTGTTTATACTACCATTAATACAGAATGTGGTACTGAATGATCTTTGTACCATGGTATTTACATAATACTCCAAAGAATACCATGGTACACGTCCTAGAAGCCATGTTAGTATCATAGTAAATGTCCAAAAAGTAATGCTAATCGTACTTGCGCTGCCTAGGTTTTAAGACACAGGCTAAATGTCATGGATAAAATGATTAGACGCATCTTTTTCATACATTTATCACAACTAAGCACCTGTATTACAAGAATGAGTATAGTGGATTTCGCTTATATTATCAATTATAACGATATGGGTCTGATTTAGCATAAGCAAAAACACGATATTCATAACACGAGGTGTGTTACTGTAACTGTACCACATTAGTAATGCAAAACATCCCTCAAGATCCAGCCGCTGAAACAGTTACTCACCCAGCTCTCAGGCGCGTTACTCAGTTTCTGCTTCTTACTCGAGTTACCAGATGTCTCCATTCTGCGCCGCCGAATTCACACTTGAAGGATAAACAAATAAATTGTGCGATATATATTCGAAGGAGATGTTTTAATGAAGTGCCGGGTCCACTGTTTGTGTATTGAACCCCAGAAGGAAGCGTAGAGGTTTGCAGGCTGCGGCACAGGAAGTGATGGAGGCCCCGGCAAGTCCCGCCTCTAACGCACGTCTCCGCCTACTAAACAATCGGATTGGTCGGAATGACTTCAAAGCCGATCGTGATTGGACAATTGAGAAGTCGTTCATATAGCCGTGGAAACCAAAGCAAACATGTATCAGGTCAAGAGAAGGACTGCAGGGGGGAAAAATAACGCAGCCAGTCATGTTCTGTTTTATATTTTGCTGTGTATAGATAAAGTAGGCTACAAAATTTGTGTGGTCCCCACTGACCCAATAAAAAATTAAATAATTATATTAATGTGTATATGAATATACACATTAATATAATTTGATACAGTGATTTCATTTTTATTAGAAACATGCTTCATAGTGGTACAACACAAATATACCAACATATATATATATATATATATATATATATGTTATACAAAACAATGATAGTTTGTGTACACTCACTGTAAGAATCACCACCTCATTGAAGCCAACAGCAGGATTTATCGGTTAAATAAAATGAAGCTTATGTTGAGCATGCTGAAAGGAGGCAGTTGGCTATTGAAATGAAACTTTAAATTAGCAACCAATGGAGATACATATTGTATGACACATTTACATGTATTCGAATGAAAGAATTAAGTATCAAATTCAGAACGGGACTAATGTACTTACTGTGCATATCTTTGCGGCAAATAATATTTCTACCTGTGAAATGACACACATGAATTGTCTTCAGAACTACTTCTGATTAATTCATCATTTTTAGCACAGGCTTAGCTTCAAACTTAAGACTAAAGGAGGTCATTGATACAATTAAGCATTAAAATATTAAACATACCTTCTGTATTACATGGCTGTGAAGTGAGAACAACCAGTGCAGCAAGCAGTCCAAGAGCAATGTTAACATCCACGGCTGCAAATGAAGCAAAGATCCTGTCAACGTGCCTTTTATTTATTTTAAACAAGCCCTTGTGGAGCGCCACAAATTGTGAAATCACCTAAGGCACTGAAAACATGTCAGAAAACAATACATTTTAATTATGTCCGAATAACATAACAACAGTGGTTGATTCCACCACTGAGGAGCAAAGGTAAATAAGTTGGTGACCTGGATTTGGAGAAGCAGGGGCACTTTTATGTGGAGGTTAGGTAACCAAATGTTTCTACACATGGTAACATTCAGGGTGGGCTTGAAATCAAAGAGGAACTGGCAGACAATGGAGAGACTTGGGAAAAGGTGTAACGTGAAAACGCCAAATGGTGCTACGGAAAAAGTTGATTCAGATGAAAAATATTTACTTCAAACCCACTCTGATCATTATCAGCAAGATGCATTTGGAATTGTGTAAATATTATGCTTTATGCATATCAAAGTCACCCAGTCAAAAGTCAAAGCTTAAGTTTTTAGGCCTATGTCAAATATAGCCTACAACAAGCAGTAGGCCTACTTATTGACAAATAAACATGTTTTTACAAGCACACCACTAAAAGTAATTAATTTTAGAATAAAATGAATCTTAATAAATATTAGGCATAATTAGTAAATCATTATATAAATGACCAAATTAACAGATTTGTTATAGTTTAGTAATTAGATTTAATTTAAAAATATGATACACTCATAATCACATCGATGCCACTGAAGAACCATTCTGAATTCCCCCAAACACCTTTCAGTGAACAGTTCTTAAAAGAACTATTTTTCTTAGTGTAAAGAACATTTTAATAATCTAAAGAACCGTTTTTCACTATAAACAATCCAAATTTTTAATGAAAAGGTTCCATGGATTGTTAAGGTTCTTCATGGAACAATCCATGTCAATTAAAAAAATTAATAAAAATAATAATAATATTAGGAGTACTTGGCATGCATAGTGATAAATAGCATCACACTATATAGGCCAAGTATCGCTATTATCTCTATACTAAAGTAAAACATAGCATTGTTTTTATTTATTTATATCATTTAAAACTTATTTTGTAATTAACTGATATATCATAGCAATTAACTGATATACAGCAAAGATGTATGGCGAAGTCACTAGAATATAGTCCCTAAATTACTTTGTTTAAAGCCGGTAGAACAAGAAAATCTCATACCCTGCGTCCCAATGTGCATACTATCCACCCTATCTTCCCTAAACAGGATTGAAAATGACTAATATCACATATAATTTAGCATGGATAGTGTGCACATTGGGACGCAGGCATACTTGCATACAGTCTTAAAGTGTTTTGATTTGATCTTTTGATTGGTTCAACGAACTGCCACTCAGACTTCCGCATCCAATCCTGGAGAGGGGGCGACATCTTGTTGCCTGGCAGCAAGACTCGCAAACAATAACTACAGTGTGTGAATTCGCGTGGTTTTAAAGAAGTTACAAATATATTTAACAAATGTTTACGCACTATTTTAGAGCTAATGATATAAATGTATGGCCATTGTTTTTAAACTTTTTTTTTAACTAATTCACAAATTATTTTAAAGATATGTAAACCATTAACAACATTACGTCTTTAATTTCTTATATTTTTATGAAAAGCGCGTTTTAATGATTTTGTGAGTGCCAGTGAACGTGTGTTGGACAGAAAGGGAGGAGCCGCACTAAATAAGTTTCCAGAGGTTGATGTCAGTGTAACTGGATTCCTTCAGTCTGGGAACAAGATGGCTGAGAGTGGACTGGAAAACTGCTTTTCCAAACTCTCACAAAAGCTGGACTGAAGCCACTCAGAGAAAAACATGCAAGTATACACTATTCTTATGTTCCGAAGTGTCTCTTTTTCCAGTTCTGCGGTTTTTGTTGATGTGTGAAGTTTTCACTCGGATTTTCTCGCGTATTTCTATCGCATAACAAAGTGGATTTTGAGTTTTTAAAAAGCTGAAACAGTAACGTTGACTTGACGAAAATCAAATTCCAGACTTTCTGAATTAGTGTTTTGAGTGCATCACTTTGCAGTTTCCTAATATCCCAGCGTTAAAGAGCGACTAAAATGAAGACGTTGGTTTATGTTGAGTTACTGTAAATGACACAATGAGCTCCAGTCGCGTCCGTCCTCAAGCACCGCAGGCCCAGGCGGCATCTGCGGCCGCTGCCCCCGCATCCTCGCCGCCTTATGAAGGC
Source organism: Spinibarbus caldwelli (assembly GCA_039654775.1). Taxonomy (NCBI): domain Eukaryota; kingdom Metazoa; phylum Chordata; class Actinopteri; order Cypriniformes; family Cyprinidae; genus Spinibarbus; species Spinibarbus caldwelli. The sequence continues at coordinate 32,499,701 of CM077225.1, read as the reverse complement.
ATCGAGATGGAAAAAATGCATCATGAAGAAGTGGGCCTCGGAGTGCCCGATGAGAGCCCCTCTCCACCCACCTCCAGCTCCAGACGGGCATGGAGCCGGGATAACCCGGGGTTCGAGCCGGAGGAGGGGATGATGGAAGCGGCTTGGCCTCCTGCGAGCCCCGGCCGGAGGTCTGTGTCCGCGGCGTCCAGCAGCAGCATGAGTGCGCGGATCAACAGAGGACTGTATCCAACTCCACCGGCACAAGATCACAGCAGCTGTGGCAAGAGGATACTGGAGAAAATGAGAGGTGAAACTTTTGCTAGGATTTATGTAGTTACAATCAAACCAAAAATTATTCAGACTTTTTTTTTTTTTTTTTTACTAGTGGGTGTTTACATTATAGTTCATTTACGTTATGTAAGTGAGGATAGCAAAATAAAGTCAACTGTGACATATTATACCCAAAAATTCTTCATACAGTGGACTACCAGTAAAATTGATAAAAAATTTGGGACCAAAAATTATTTAGACACTTTGACCTGACCATGTTTTGTTTTTTATTTCATTACTCATTTTTACATCACACACTGAACAAAATGAAGCATTGCTTGGTAACTGGTTGACCTAAATCGGTATTATCTAATTGTGTACTTAAATTTAACATCTGACAGCTATTCAACCTAATTCATTTGTGAGACAGTCTAACAGAAGTTCAAGAGTTCTTGTCATATATTATTACCATTTTCGAAACTATAGTGAATAAACTGTGATAATGTGAGAAATGTTGAAGGTGCCTGAATAAATTTTGGTTTGACTGTCACTGTATGTTTCACTATACTGAAGATGTCCACACAAAAATAGTAAAACTTGTTGTAATATTTACAGTTTTCATAAAGTTGCCTTTTTTTAAATAAAGGGCCAAGATAATGTCTTAAGTAAAATCTAAAAGGATAATTACTATTTATAATTTGCTGTTCCTTCTAATTAAAGCCTCCCAAAAACATGTATCATGGTTTCAAAAAAAATATTAAGCAGCACGCTGTATTCAACTGTGACAGTAATAATGAATGTTTCTGCAGCAGCAAATCAGCGTATTAGAATGATTTCTGAAGGATCGTTTGACACTGAAGACTGGAGTAATAATGCTGAAAATTCAGCTTTGCATCACGGGAATAAATAATATTTGAAAACATAAAATGGTTATTTTAAAAAGGCAATAATGTTTCACGATACTACTGTTTTCTTTGTAACATCTGAAGTACCTCACTATGAAATAAGGGTAAAAAATAGTTGTGTTTTAGGGTAAATTATGTTCATTAATGACTTAATTTGTAAGTCCCTAATTAGATAGCTAGGTAAACATGATTTCGTGAATTAATGGAAGATTAATTTCTTCATTTCTTTATCTATTTCAGTGCTGTGGGATACTCGTCTTTTGGGTGAGAGCAACAGTAACAGAGAGATGTACCTGAAAACCGTCCTACGAGAAATGATCACCTACATCCTCTTTCTGGTCACCCTCTGCATATGTAGGTTGAATATCATACAGTTTCATGCTTGAATATGTTAATGCATACCATGTTACATTAATATTTTTTAACTCTTTTACATTTCCTTTTCTTACATACTAGAGTAACAGGCCTTGAAAATATTTGTCAGATTAAGAATCTGTTTAATTAGAGCATAAAACATAATGATGCTTAAAAAGTATAACAACTTTTTTTTTTTTTTTTATTTCGAATGCTACAGTAAGAGTTGCCATTCAGCATAGAGAATCAGATGTCGTAATGGAAAAAATATTGCTCAAATTGTCAGTTTCCCTGCTCTGCTCCAGCTCTGGCAGTCTTTCTTTCTGGAATAACAGGCACTTTAAATATCCTCGTAACAACCACAGCAACAATTTACGTTTTTGAGTATTCAGAGTCTGCTCAAATGCGTTTTCATTTTACATTTATGCATTTCAGACTTTTCAGATTTTTAAACAACTTACATTGCATATACAGTATACAGTACATTTTATTAGTTAATGCATTCTTTGGGAATTGAACCCATGACATTGGCTTGCACCATGCTTTACAGCTTGAGCTAGAAGAACACAAATAAATGCATCCATATTAATTTGCATCCACAGTGAACATTTAGGAGCATCTAACTGCTCTCCAATACGCTCTACCATCTACAGAAACAGAACGTGTTATTCTGTTTAAAACACATTATTGATGTTTGTTTTAGTAACCTACGGAATGGTGAGCACCAACATGTACTACTACACCAAAGTCATGTCCCAACTCTTCTTGGATACACCTCTGACAAGCGGAGAACCGACGACCTTCAAGACTCTTTCAACCATGGAGGACTTCTGGAAAGTAATTATTCCACTTACTTTAATGCTCTTTTACAGTTTGAAAATGCATATTAGTTCCAACTTCATCACAGATATTAATGAAACATTATTTGTAGTTCACAGAAGGCCCTTTTCTTAATGGCATGTACTGGGAGTTCTGGTACAACAACAAGAGCCTCCCAGAAAACCAGAGCCTGATCTACTACGAGAACCTCCTGCTGGGTGTCCCACGTCTCCGGCAGCTCAAAGTACACAATGAGTCCTGTTCTGTCCATGAGGACCTGCGGGATGAGGTTTACGACTGCTACAGTGTCTATTCTCCTGCCAATGAGGACAAGTCACCGTTCGGACCAAAGAATAGCACAGCGTATGAAAAAATACACATATATTTTGAAGAATAAAAATAGTGATTGATTTTTGGTCTTGAACAGGTTTATCATGCTGTTTTATCTGTCAGGTGGAGGTACTCAGAGGAGAGTAGGCTGGGAGAGAGCAGCTACTGGGGTCAGGTGTCGACGTATGGCGGTGGAGGATACTACCAGGACCTGTCACGCACTCGAGAGAAGTCAGCCAATCAGCTGCAGGAGTTAAAAAACAACCTCTGGTTGGACCGTGGCACTAGAGCAGTGTTCCTGGACTTCTCCATCTACAATGGCAACGTTAACCTGTTTTGTATTGTCAGGTAATGTGTGAAGCTGTGTTGTATTGTTATAATAACAATGATTGTGTTCTAAACCAAGAATACCAAGTATTACGTTTTTGCAATTAATTCTGCCCAAATCATTAACATACAGACTCCATTTAAACTTTTTTAAAGCTTTTTTGTAAACTTTTTTCGATTAAAGTTTGAAAAGTATCCATTAATAGTTCATGATTGGATTGGATTCTGAATTGTGACTGTTTTCTTGCTTGCATTTGTTTAACTTTAATATATATCATTTAAATGACTATTTAAATGAAAATTAACATGTAAATAACTACTTTTAAATAGGTATTTTCTACTTTTAACATACAGACAAAATATTTTTTGTACTTTTTACTTTTTATATTTGTATTTTTTTTTTTTTTTTTTTTTTTTTTTTTTAAAGAAATTTAATTTTAAGAACACTTTTTAGGATTAAAGTTTAGCATTCCTGATGTGTAATTTGCACACCATTTGCACACTCTTTCTTGCATTTATTTAACTTAAATATATTAAATAATCTAAATGACTATTTAAATGTAAAACATTTTTTAAATTAAATAACTCAGTTTTACAGAGCCCTGGATGTGACATAGGAAAACAAAAGATATTGGTGCCATGAATTAAGAATTTGTTCACTTGACTTATTAATTAGTTACTTCATTTTAGTTAAATCCAGGCCACAATTTAATCAATATACAACATTTCCTCAAAGATCTGTCACTTATCGCTTTTTTATAGGTTACTAGTAGAGTTTCCAGCCACAGGGGGCGCTGTGACCTCCTGGCAGTTCCAGACGGTGCGTCTTATCCGGTACGTGTCCAGCTGGGACTACTTTGTGGGGATGTGTGAAGTGGCCTTCTGCCTCTTTGTGCTGTATTACCTGGTGGAAGAAGTTCTAGAGATCCGCCTGCATCGTTTGCGTTACTTCAAGAGCTTGTGGAACTGCTTGGATGTTCTCATTGTCGCAGTAGGTCAAAGTGCATAATGGTAGATTTTGAGACACTGCATACTCCCACCAATGTCATTTGTGCTACTGACTATGACACCTTTGGTCTTTGTTCATCTTGTTCATCATCATCTCAGCTCAGCATTCCAGCTATCATTATGAACATCTGCAGGACGTCAGCGGTCAGTCACAGACTTCACTTCCTGCTGGAGAACCATAGCACATATCCCAACTTTGAGCCTCTTGCTCGCCTTCAGGTTCACTTCAACAACGTGGCTGCCGTAATTGTCTTCCTCTCATGGGTGAAGGTGAGGTCTCGTCTCAATATTTGGCATGGAAAAATGTTTTTTTGTTGTTGTTTCATCGAAATACAACCATCTTGCTTTTCCCATAGCTTTTTAAGTTTATTAATTTCAACAAGACCATGAATCAACTGTCCACCACCATGTCACGCTGTGCCAAGGACCTGATGGGCTTCGCTATCATGTTTTTCATCGTGTTCCTGGCCTACGCTCAGCTGGCATATTTAGTGTTTGGAACACAAGTCAGTGACTTCAGCACCTTCCAGGCCTGCATGTGAGTTTTGGATGCACCTAAATAACCAAACATATACTTAGAATATAGTATTAAATAAATAATAACATGCAATAATACTCAAAAACATGACAACAATTAGTTAGTTGCGAGCTATTTTAAAGATTATTTAAAGTAGGCATGAAATGAAAATTCACCCTATTTTTTCTAAATGCATATTATATTGTTTTTTATATCGTTATTCAGGTGTACAAGAAGAAAAGATATGTTGCTGCTTACATTTCATTGCAACTTCAAAAGTGCATGTCATTAAATTGACAAAAATTGCTTTTATGTAACATATATGTAACAAATTTCTTTTTGAAGTATATGGTTTCTTTTTGACGAGCAGTAAATAGCGTTGCGTAATTCATTTTAATACTCTCCTCCCATAAATTTTGCGTCTGAAAGGGAAACTCCTACAAATGCATATTCAATAAGGTCAGGTGCAAAAATAACTGTGTCCACACCTTTTCAATGCTAATTCTTCACTGTGCGTCTTTAGTAAATCCTGACAGTACTATTTTAATCCAAAAGACGGTTTGCACTGGCACAAGCTGTTAGTAAATCTGGCCCTATGTTTTTAAAATATTGTGGTTATGAATATTATTAATGTTGGTGGTTTCTGTTGCTCACAGTTTCACGCAGTTCCGGATCATTCTGGGAGATTTTGACTTCTCAGAAATCGAGGAGGCCGACAGTGTGTTGGGGCCAATTTACTTCACCACCTTTGTGTTCTTCATCTTCATGATTCTACTGGTAAACACAACAAGAGGAACATGACACAAATGACACAAAATAAATCTTAAATTAAAAAATTGTAATGTTTTACTGGGGCCTTTTGTTTTGTTTTTTCAGAATATGTTCTTGGCCATCATCAATGACACTTACTCTGAGGTGAAAGCTGACATGGCCCAGCAGAGGTCAGAGATGGAAATCACAGACCTTATCAAGAAGGGCTATAACAGGGCGATGGTCAAACTCAAGCTGAAGAAGACCTCCATCAATGACATCCCAGACAGTTTACACCAGTCTGGAGGCAAACTCAGCTTTGATGAGCTCCGGCAAGACCTCAGAGGGTGAGAAACATTTACCCCCACTGTATGATACAAATGAAACCCCTCACAAGATGGACGTAACTGTCAGTGCCAATTGTTTTATATGCATTTGTACACAGAAAGGGCCATTCGGATGCTGAGATTGAAGCCATTTTTGCCAAGTATGACCTTGACGGAGATCAGGAACTGACCGAACATGAGCACCAGCAAATGAGAGATGACCTGGAGAAAGAGAGAGTGAGTGAAAAGTAATGCATGTGGCAGACACTTTTATCCAAAGAAATTAACATTGGATTCAAAGTACATATTATCAGTTCTTATTTCCTTTGGGAATCGAACCCATGACCTTCCGAGCTATCAAAAAATATTCAAAAACACAGTTAAAACATGTAAAGTAAAGAATTTAATTACTAAATTACACTGGAGCGGATGCTTAGTATCTCTTGAACACTCGCCAGGAGGACTTGGATCTGGAGCACAGTTCGCTGCCCAGGCCAGTGAGTGGGCGGAGCTTCTCGCGCAGCCAGGATGACTCCGAGGAGGATGATGATGAGGACAGTGGACACAGCTCTCGTCGCCGTGGCAGCAGCTCAGGGGGCGTGTCATACGAGGAGTTCCAAGTGTAAACATCACCTGTCACTCAGTATATTACATTTTCACAGTATATTGAATGTTAGACCTCTAAATGGAAAGGTTTTTGTACTTGTTGTGGCCCATCAGGCTTGTGCGTCGAGTGGACCGCATGGAGCACTCCATAGGCAGCATCGTGTCAAAGATTGACGCCGTTATTGTGAAGTTAGAGGCCATGGAGAGGGCCAAGATGAAGAGGAGAGATGTGCTTGGACGAATCCTGGATGGAGTCATGGAGGTGATGATAAAAAAAAAAAAGTTTAACTTTTACAAATATTTGTAGATTATATATTTTTTGTATATTATACACACCAGTCAAAGTGTGGAGTAATTAAAATTATTTAGTTTTTGAAAGAAATTTATGCTCACCAAGGCTGCATTTATTTGATCAACAATACAGTAAAAAAGTAATATTGTGAAATTATTATTACAATTTAAAAATAATTGTTTTCTATTTGAATATATTTTAAAATGTAGTTTATTCCCAAGATTTTATAACATCATTACTCCAGTCTTCAGTGTCGCATGATCCTTCAGAAATCATTCTAATATGCTGATTTAATGCTCAATTATTAATAAAGATGCTTATTATTATCAATGTTGAAAGGTTTTTGCTGCTTAATATTTTTTGTAAACAGTGATTTCTTTAGCATTTTTATTTTTACAGCATTTATTTGAAATGGAAATCTTTTGTAACATTATAAATCTTTTTACTGCCACTTTTGATTAATTCAATGCATTAGTGTTGAATAAAAGTATTTAAAAAAAATTAAAAATATAAATTTAAAAGATCTTTTTTTTCTAAACGTTTGACTGGTAGTGTACATTTTATGTTTAATAATTTATATATTTTTTTTACTTTTTTATACTTTATTAGTTAAATTACTATTTACTTTTGTAAATATTTAGAATTTTACAAAATCATTTACTACTAAACAGTCGAGTTGCATTTTTGCTTTTAGACAAATTATTTGTCACTGAAAACTTGTCAGGATGGAGATAACTTGTCGGGACTGTGCTTCTGATTCTCAAAAATGCTTTCAAGATAGCAGGTTTTGAGACAGCTTAGGCTATTTTTGGGCCAGATTTACTAACAGCTTGCGCCAGTGCAAAACGTCTTTTGGAATTAAAATAGTACTGTCAGGTTTTACTAAAGACGCGCAGTGAAGAATTAGTGCTGAAAATGCATGGACACAGTTATTTTTGCGCCTGACCTTACTGAATATGCATTTGTAGGAGTTTCCCTTTCAGATGCAAAATTTATGGGAGGAGAGTGTAAGAACGAATCACACAACGTGATTTAGTATCGTTTGTGCTCGTCAAATGACTGGTATTTGCACCATTATTTAATGCTCAAAAAACCATGTCTTAAAGCAGGCACTAATTTGCGCTGCTCTTGGTAGATTGCGCTGGTCATTATGGAAATGATCTGGCTGCGTCTGTGTTTTTTAATTGTCAGTAAATCACACGCAGAATTTTCCCCTCCCATCTGTGCTTTTATGGAATTGCACTCTAATGCTAATTTGCCCTGTTTAGTAAATATGGCCTTTATGTTTAATTGTTGATTAGAGCTAAATATTGTAGCATACATTGATTTATATAATCTCTTGCTCTCAGGATGAGAGGATGGGCCGGGATCCAGAGCTGCACCGAGGGCAAATGGACAGGCTGGTGAGAGATGAACTGGAGCGCTGGGAGTCTGATGACACCATGTCACAGGTGAGCCACCATCAGGCCACTCCTATCATCCCATCTGCTCAGCTCCGCCCTCGCAGCTCCCGCTCACCCTCTTCGCTGTCCAATGAGGGCCCAGACGGTGCAGCCAGTGGGGCCGCCCACGTGTGAAGGGTTATGATTGTAAAAACATTCCTACAGATCATGAATTCCAGTGTTTGGTGCAGTGCACTGGGCAAAATGTACTTAACAGTATTAAAGAACCGCCCCAAAGCCACAGCAGTAGAGTTAAATAGTCCTGCAAAAAGCTATTTATTTGGGTTTCTTTATATTAAAGTTAATTGGGGCTTTATAATGCAAAAATAAATATAAATGTTTTTTTATGCGACAAGGAAGTTCTAAAACACAGATTCACTGTTACTTAATGAAAATGCATTTTTGTGGATATGCTAATGAAGCAAATTAGATTTTAAGGTCAGTCAGTAGCAGCTTAGCTTTGGTTTATTAACATGTATTAAATGCATTTTGAAATTGAGGTACTTTCCCTGCAGTCTTAGCTATGATCACTTCTATTCTGTATGTTATTTTCTCATCAAGCTATAACTAATTTACAGTATGCATTGATCCCAAAATTTCTCTTTAACCATTTTCATTACATTAAGAAAAAATAAATGAATAAATAAAAGTAATACATCTATGTGAACCTGATAGTCACTAAAAATCACCTTGACACCATTTCCTTAAAAGTCATTGTAAAAATGGCTCTGAAAAGTATATTTTTGTACTGTATCCTGCTGTGATTGAATGCACAGCTTACAGTGTGCACAAAATGCAGTATATATTAGATATGCGTTATGCTTTCACTAACCTACAGTATTAAAGTCCATTTTCATCAGTAATGAAGAAACCAGTTGGAAAGCTTACAGTAATGAATGTAATGAAGGAAATAATGTTCAACAAGGATCAGTATCTTAATATATTTGATGGAACAGAAGGAATGTATGAAAATAGCTATTCATACACAAAAGTATACCTTACAAAGCATCTCTGATATGAAAAGTAAACATTCACAGTTTTCAAACAATGAAGGCGGTCACACAATGCTTTATATATGTACTATGTATTTAGTAAAGAGCTTTGGTGCAATTTTCACTCAGTTTGTAGTTTGCTTTGCATATTTTGCAGTTCTCGTTTTATTAAATGTGGCATGTTTTGTCAAACATATATACCTAAATTTATTTTTAATAATTATGATTCTTAAGTCATTTTGATACTTTTTGCATTTTTAAACAAACTTCGATTCGGAGTGCATCTGATTTCATGGGAAACCCATGTGTATTTGTCTTATGATTCTCTAAATGGAAAGTGTATAGTTTCTGCACAACTAGCATCAACAAACTGCTAAAATAATTGTTTTCAAAGAGGTTGTATAAATATACGGTCAAACAGGTAGTCGCTTGTGCCAAATGTGGCAGATGTGTTATTTTGGGTTGCTCAAACAAATCAGTGTTTGGTGCCGCTAGAGAAGCAGAAATTACACACTTCTTCTGAAAGCTTAATAAAAATGTCAAAAAAACTTCTTTTGTGCAATTTCCTCTGTAGTTGGCAGATTCTTTTACAGTTTAATATGTCATTGGAAATAAAATTTATTCAGACTCATCATGTGCTCATTATTTGGCTTGATCCCAGTCATAATGCCCTCTAACGAAGCAACTGTAAGATCTGTACAATAAAGAGACATTGTGTAGTTATCAGCAGAGTCACAGAGCGTACTAGCTTTTAGCCGTGGTTTTAGCACAGCAAACAGTGTTCTTCAGTTCTCTGATGTTTGCTGGCTGTGGATTAGGCCACATTAAGACAGGTTACACAGATTATGAAGGAGCGAATCGTACCAGGCCTGTGAATGAGGGAACAATGAAATAGAGATGACAAAATATTTACATTTAACTTGATTAATAAATCATTTCAGTAAAGGTAGCATAATATAACCTTATGAAAGATTCTTATTTAGGGGCTCTTATTTTTTTGCTATAATATAATGTTAAGATGTAATGGTACAATAACAAGTCAACATGAAACATTAACAGCCCACTTTATTTCTCTAATGCGATATGTTTGAACAGAATAAGAATGAAAGTAAATGTAGGAACACATTGATTACCAGAAAAATAATGTGAACTGATTAACTATTCACAGTAAGACCAGTGATGTGTATTTGCAAAGTAAATAGTGCCAATTTTGATTTCCTGTTGACTGTAAAACACTTGAATTTGGGATGAAGTCCGTATTGAAAGAAAGCATAACTATCCCATCTAAATTCATCCTTACTGTGAAGGACAAAATGATATTGTAGCTGAATTGAGTGTGCTAATGTGTGATGATTCATAAAGCTAACACAAATCAGAACATTTATGAGAATTTAGCATTGAATCTAAGCTTGATGTAAGCGATGATGAGAAAAATCAAAGTCATGATTGTAAGTGCTATGTGGTTGTGCCATAAACCCCAGGATGAGTAATCGATTCCTTGGAAAGTCAGATGCTGTTCTCCTGTACACCTGTAAAATATAATGTAGTATAAGTTTACACAAAAAAATATTGTATATACACACTACCATTTAAAAGTTTGGGGACAGTCAGTAAGATATTTTATTGTTTTTTCTCTTATGCTCATCAAGGCTGCATTTATTTGATCAAAAATACAGTAATATAGTGAAATATTGCAATTTAAAAGAACTATTTTTAGTTAAAATAATTATTTTAAAATATAATTTATTCATGTGATGGAAAAACTTAATTACTCCAGTCTCCAGTGTCACATGATCCTTCAAAAATCATTCTAATATACTGATTTGCTGCTCAAGAAACATTTCTTATCAGTGTTGAAAACAGTTGTGCTAAATATTTTTGTGGAAACCCTGGTACATTTTTTCAGGATTTTTGATGAATAGAAAGTTCAAAAGAACAACATTTATTGGAAATATATCTGAATATCTGCTTCAGTAATATTCTAGATGTCTTTACTGTGGCTTTTGACCAATTTAATGATGACATTTTTTTTTTAAAGATCATACTGACGCCAAAACTTTTAGGAATTTAGGAAATTTAACCAATTCAGGACTTAACTATGTCCTTAAACTAATTAGTAAGATAAACTGCCACAGTTGGGTGGCACTACTAACATGTCAAGCCTACACAAAGCACACAGTTAAAAACTATTTCTAAGTGTAAAACCAAACTTATGACATTTACACATATTTTACATACATGAGGATGTCAGGAGCAGGGCTGTTCATCATGGCAGAGACATTTCCACAAAACTTCAGCCCCACAAACTCATTTATCTCCAATGCCTGTTCAAACAATTAGACATTCCTCAACCATCATTAAAATATTACCTCAACAGAAAGTATTTTAGTCACTCAGATGTAGGAACAGAAGCGAAAGTTCATACCTCGAGCCCATAGCGAGGGATGCTGAGATACTTCAGCCAGGACATCCAGTCCATGACACTCTTCAGGTTAACCAGCAGACCAGAGAAGATCTGGAGACACATGCAATTCAAGCTAGAGGAACAGGCCTTCTCTGCAGTAAAAAGACTTGTTCTGAAGCATATGGCTGTGTAAACTTGCCATCATGAAGATGAAGCTGATGGTCATGAAAATGTTGGCTACGGCCACCACTGATTGGTCAGCTGAGATGGCCATGGTCATGGACGCAGCTGCACAAGAAACCAGAATCACTGTCAACATGAAGATGAAGAATGCCGCCACTGTGGGTTTTAACCCTGCAAAACAAAGATTTAAACGTTTTAACACTTTGCAATCATGCACAAAAAACATGTAATTAGAATTTTTTTTTTTTTATGCTAAATGTAGATATTGTCATTATATGTTTACAGAAACTGATGGATCTTGCAATTTAAGTAAGTAATTTTGAGAAATTATACACTGTTTCTTTAAGGTATAATCATTTACAACATACCAATCATGAAATAAACAACACAGGTGAAAAGTATGGTAGGGATTGTGCGCTGAGTGATGATGTCAGACAGGATCTTAGACAGGAAGTAGACAGACACTCTGTAGTATCCACTTGTGTATTCATGACTGCAAAATAAATAAATAAATAGCTAATTTACACTGTAAAGGCAGAACAGAAGATACATCTGAACTTGCAATTTTAAAATATATATATATTTAAAATGTAATTTTTAAAATTAAAATTTCATTTTTTAAAATTATATTTTTCCCTTTTAAATTATACATGAACATTTTATATTAAAATTCATTTTTAATAATAATGATAAAAAAACACTCTACAATGACAAATTTAATAACAAGTTTAAGGCTGAACCAAATGCAAACGCAGAACCAAAACTGCATCAGAGCTGCTTTTTGATATTCAGAATTTTTATATATAGTATTGAATTTAGATACCTCAGGATATGCAAAACCAGAAATAAATTTCTTTTCAGTTTCTCATTATGTATGTGTGGTTATCAGCTTGCAAATATACAGTACACAAGCATTTGATACTCTGTAGTAGCAAATAAAATATTTCTCGAGCCTTTCTAAATGTCAAACAGGTGTTGAAGTACTTACATAAACAATTTGCGCTCTGTGATGAAGAGTTCAGCAGCAGAGAGTGTGCTGAAACACTGATTCGTTGTGATGAAGAACAAAACACCAAACCTGACAAGAAAAAGGTGACATTTGCATTAATAAAACCAAAAACAAGTGAGCTCATGTGACCAATTCATGTGTGAAAATCATTCCTCGTGCTCAGTGAATTATTCTTTCACAATTTGAGCCTGATGAATCTTGTCATCCTGGAATATTATCTTCTGACATGGTTGTTTAAGAAGTAAAAAGCTATGCAGTGCATCAGTTAAGGTTAAAGTAATTACTGCCAAGCATACGACATGTCATAAACATATTAATCGCTACAATAATGATTCAATCCTAAAATCTTAAGTATTTGCTTTTTTTAAATCCAGACGTTGACTTGGGCCAGGCAGTGTGTGTTTGGTTTATTTGGACCTATTACCTTTTTCCAAATGAAGGGAATTGGCTAAAGTTTATTTTGTATCAAAGTTTATTTTTGTCTTAATTTACTGAAAGAAACAGTAGATTTTACTTTTCACAGATGTTAAATTGACTTAAAACTGCGAAACTGTGTAAAACAAAAGTAAAAAAACTTATCTAAATAGTAAATCTTGCTTGTTTTTCTTCTCAGTGTACTCAAAGTATTTATGTACATTTATGTACAAAGTATGTAAGTACATTTTCAAGTATATGTTCATTATAAGAGTATTTTTTTATTATTATTATTTTAAGTTTTCACATTTATTTCACTACATTTTAAAGAAAAATATCATAGGTTTTATGCCAAGTACAGGATATACAGAAATAGAACAGGATTTGTGTACTTTGTCCAGAATAATGTGAAGCTTTATACACAGACACACACACACAAACAGCTTTAACAAAGGCATTAAAATAAAGTTACTAAATTCCATTTACTTTCGAACAGTAAACTCACCTGTTTTGTATGCCACTCTGGTCATCTTTGACTCCATAGAAGATTGCACCAACAATGGCAGCCATGAGGGCTGTGACAACCAACTGCCAAAAATAATGATCATAATTCAAGCAAGTGTGCTCTAAAACTGGTATAAATGATTTCAATGTTATTGAGACATTATGATGCTTTCATTAAGATAATATTTGAAGAAAATGCATAGGAAATAACTACCAGCAAATCAAACAAACCAGTTACACAAATTCAGATTTGGCTTTGATCCACGCAAAACATCCTAGCCCAAGCATGATCATTTTCTCAATAAAGTTATCAGGCAGAAAGAGAGACAGCCAGTGAGTTTGACAATAATCTCTTGACAGCTTATGAGTGTCTGAGCGGTGTGAAAGTCAGGGTAAAAGGCTAAGCTAATACAGTAAGTGGATCAGTGGATGATAAGCCACTCTTCACTCCTAATGTCGAGGCGCCAGCGCTCAACTAACTCCAGTCAGGTGATGGTCTGATAGACACCATTCTGTTACACTTCTGAGACATTTCTCCACACTGAATGGTCAGAAATCATATCACTTCAGATCTACGAGGCGGGCGAGACCCAGATCACAACGCTTAGCTTTGACTTGGAGAAATTAAGAGCAATCAGCTGTTAATAATTTGTAAATTGAGGGCTTCTCTGAGGCTTTTGGTGGTTAATGAGCATCTAAGTCTCCAGAGCGGGATGGTGGTTGAGAGTGAGGGTAATGGATTTAAACGACTGGGGCAAGAAATCTTTCTTTAGTGTAATCTGTCCCTACATTCTTGAAGTCCTGAATCTCATGAAAAAATGCCCTAGTTACAAGAAAAATATGTTTTTTCATTAAAAAACATTTATTTTAGGACCATAAGATTTAGATGATTATGCATCGTGATATTATTTATTTAATTTTGTTTGTGCGATTATCATCATTCTCTATTTCCATACTACAATTCTCATTACTGCAATACAGGAATAAAATAAAAATTACAGCCAAGCATAATTGTACTATAAGAAAATCAAAATTGTGCTACAAAGCAGAAAGGCAGTACAAGATATACCATAAATATTTTTACATTTTTCTGGCATTACAGTAGTAGGAATTGGGAGGAAAATACAAATACAAAAACTAATGGACCTAATAACATTTATATTTTCTTATATAATTTTCTTATATAATTTCATATTATAATAAAAATAATTAATAAAATTTAAATTCAATTAAAATTTTCTTTTTTATTTTCTTTTGATTTTGGGGTGATATGGAAATTGTATAAAATTATAAATTACATTTAAATTCAAAATCTAAACTATTTACATTTTGAAGGATTTTTTTTGTTAAAAAAATTGAATTTCTAATTTTACGCTTTTGGTTTTGGGGTGCATTTATATATTTTGGGGTCACATTTTATCAAAAGACTAAAATAAAAAATAATATATATAAAAAATAATGACTGTAAATGAAAATGTAAACCTTTTAGAGGAAGGTCAGACAGATAGAACCTTAGCCATATAAATGGTGGTACCTGTGCTACTGAAGTCTGTGGGTTCAGCATTAGATTCCAGAAGGTTCTCCATAACACCCAGTGGAGCTGGTGGAAGAACGAGCTGTTGTAGGTGATGGTGTGACACTTGGCTCCAATGTTGTTGTCTTTGGCCCGGGTGATGCACTCTAGCTCGGCTTTAATGCCCCGCGCATAACTGCAGCTTTTGTACTTCTCCACCAGCTGATCCTCAATAGACTGCTGGCTGATGGCAGCCACTTCAAACTCAAAATCTGCCAACAGTATTACACATAACGTATAAGTTCATTTAAGTGATACACAATTCATAATACACACTGATGAAGACGTATTGTTGACGACACTAATAATAGATGAACCCAACAGCTTATTTCTTCTATTCTTTATGGCTAAATGCTCTGTAAATGCCTTTTAACTAGAAGCACAACCAAGACATCTTAGTGGCACTTTGTTCGCATGTTTTACATTACCACTTAACAAGCAAATCTGGCTCCTGAAAATCCATTTAAATAGAAATATACCCAAGTACCTCCATTATTCTGAATCTTTATCATGTTGACAGCTGCAGAGCTGCCATTAATGATGTCCAAGAAGAAATCAGCCGGGTTATTATGAGCTTCACAAGCATATCCTACGATATCATTTGAAAAAAAAACAAACACCGTTAAGTTAACAGATATTAGTATTAAAAACAATGACACCTTTTGTCACCTCACAGTTCAGTTCTTTCAACCAATAATTTTTTAAACAGATTTGAAACTTTTAGAGATTTAAGTAATTGTATCAGTAAACTATGCTACCAATGTTGGCAAAGTAGTCTAGAGCATCTTGAGCAGGTCCGTGATAAACTTGCTTGCCGTTGGCCAGCAGGGTGAGGCTATCGAAGAGCCGGTAGATGGAGTACCGCGGTTGATGAATGGACATGATGATGGTGCGTCCCTGACCGGCCATTCTGAACACAGACACACACATTCAAACAGCATCACTAAGATCATATCTGCACTACAGTTCAAGTGTTTGGGGTCAGTACGATTTTTTTCCTCAAAAGAAATGAATACATTATTCAGCAAGAAAGCATTAAATTAATCAACACTGACAGTAAAGACATTTATTTCAAGTAAATGCTGTTCTTTTGAACTTTCTACTCTTCAGAGAATCCTGAAAAAATATATCATTGTTTCCACAAAAATAGTAAGCACCACAACTAAACACTAATAATAATAATAACCAAATCAGCATGTTAGAATGATTTCTGAAGGATCACGTGAAACTGAGGACTGGAGTAATGATGCTGAAAATTCAGCTTTGCATCACAGGAATAAATTACATTTTAATTAAAATATATTTAAATTGAAAACAGTCAAATTTGAATAACATTTCACAGTTTTCAATGTATTTTTGATAAACACTATTTAAAAAAAAATAAAAAAAAGAGACAAAATCTCACTGACCCTAAACCTTTGAACGGTAGTGTATTGTGATAATTTACATATCTCATAAATGGTATTGAAAGCACAGAAGCTCAGCCAGAGGCTTCTATTCACAAATCAAGTTTTTTGTATATTTGCATATACATTTGATGGATGTTTTGAATATGCAGACCTCTTCAGCAGCAGAAGCACTGAATAAGCCGTACTAGCGTCCAGACCGGTGGTGGGCTCGTCCAGAAACAGCACAGAGGGGTCTATGATCAGCTCCATCCCAATGCTGGTCCTCTTCCTCTCACCACCTGAGATACCTCGGATCATCTGCGTGCCCACCTGCACAGACATACACTTATGGTCTGTATCCGTTGTTATAGGATACTAGGCTCGGTCTAATATTTGACATAAAATGTTGAGCAATTTCAGCAGTTTCTTACATGCTAGAATTCATTTTACATGATTTTTTTTCTATTCCTCTACTTTAGATGTAGCTTTATGATCTCCTATTAGACTACATGAAATATTAAAATGGAACATTTAAAACTAACTAGTACAGACAAAAACATAATTAAAAATGGTGAAAAAAAATGGAGACCAGTTACATAACCTGACATACCTTTTTCCTGGACAAGAAATACTATTTCACCTTTGCATCAGCGACTTTGTTGAGGCCCAGCTCTGAGATCAGGTGGTTCACTCTTGCCTCTTTCTCTCTTGGACTGATTTGGGAGGACAAACGTAGCGCAGCTGAGAAACTGAGGTTTTCTCTCACTGTCAGAGTCCCCATCACTATGTCATCCTTAACACATACACACAATATAATGTATGGATATGCTAAGCAAGGAAACTTAATTCAGAATCCCAACATACTGTCCTACACCTTATAAACATTTAAGCATCAAAAAGCTGGCATACTGTAAGAACTCGTTTTAATCTCATCTCTCAATATAGCGCTCATATCATGCATTGTACCTGGACAACATAACCAGAAAGACATTTGAAATTAGGCGGCTGCAGGGATCCATTGATGAGAACTTCACCAGAAAGACCTGCAGGATCCTTCCGGGCAGCGAGTACATCCAAAAACCTGAAAGAGAGAGAGGAGAGGACTCCATTAGAGAATGATGATCGTGTAAATGATCTGCATTACTGGAGGAAACTGTCAGGAGAGATACTCCAAAAGCTTGTTAAACAAATCCGGAATCCATTTGGCAGCGATATCTTATTAAGATGTGTAGAAGTCAAATATGTACTCACGAAGATTTGCCACTTCCCGTAGGACCCAGAATAGCATTTAAACCAGGTCTCATGATCCCACTGAAACAGGAGATAAAAATGAGATTATGTTCATGTCACTTGCTATGGAATTCATCAGGCGCTGTGAAAAAAAAAAAGAGGCACACTTACTGCACAGTGTAATAGTAGAGTGCCATGAGCAAATCCTGCTCATCTAAACTATGAATCTGAATGTCACTGCATTGCTGACGAAACATTTATTAGATCTGAAATGCTTATCAAACTACAATACTGTTAGAACTAGTTCATCTAGGTGATGCTGAGACCCTCAGTTTAACTAAGTCTTTTATTAGGTCAAGCTCACACTTGACTGCATTTAACCCTGGTGGTTTGCAAGCCAAGAGATCAAGAGATTAGACTCACAAACCCATTCATAATATCTTATAATTGACACTAACACTATAGAAAGAATGTCCAAAGAAACTATGTGCTTGGCTCTGGGAAATGTCAAGCTCATTTAATAGCTTTAGAAGCAGCATTTTGATCTTCTGCTCTCTATTGTTCTGGTGAACACATGTAAAGGTAAAAGGGTTTTATACAGCCTCGTGCCACAGGAGAATCTGTTAAAGTTCCTTTGATGTCACAAGAGACCTTTTGTATACTTCATATGGCATAGGAGAATTTTCTATGCTTCTGTGAGGCCATAGGAGAACATTTAAGATCCATAGATACCATATTTTTATTTTATTTTATTTATTTATTTATTGATGCCAAGGACCCCCAAATATGATAATCACATTGTGAGGCAAATATATTTGCAGTAGAATTAATATAAAATCTAGTATACAAGTAACATGTTCTTGAACACATGGAAATGGCAAAGAAAGAGAAAATGCTTATTTTTCACAAAACTTAATGCAAATTTATTTTTAACTAGTTTGTCAATAAAACAGTTCGAATGAATCGAATGATTTGAAAGCAGGACAATGCTACTACTGCCATAGGAGAACCTTTTTTGTTGTCATAGAAGTTAAATTCTTCTGATGTCACAGGAGAACCTTTTTTAAATTCCAATGATAAAATAAGGAGAATATTTTAAAGCTTCCACTGTTATTGAATACTTCAGTAGGAATCTATAAAAGGTTACAAGAACATCAGAAGGTTAACGATTTTGTTGAAAAGACCTAATGGAAAATGAACCTTTAACATATTGAAGAGACTAAATGAGCCCTGATCCTTATTCATTTGACCTTTTTCTGTGTGTGACATTGACTCACTTGAGGTCCACCAGAATCTCTTTATGGACAGTTGTCCTCCTGCAGATGGGTCCGTTCTTCTGTTCCACTCTATAACGGATGCTGTGGAAACTGACGGTGGCTCCGTGTTGCTTTTTCATGAGCTCCATGGCGATGACATTTGACCCAGACATCCCATTTCTACCTGTATCCTCAGTGATTTGATCATTCTCAAAGACAGCATTGTCAGTCATCTTCTGTCAGGTTTTCTCCCTTAAAAGACATAAACAATATGAAAAAGAGAAGAAATGTGCTCGATTTGTATGTAGGTGCAAAAAACAAAAAATGTTAAGTGTTGCACTAAAATAAATATCGCACAAGTTTCAATTTACAGTATTAATACAACATAGGTGAAAACATTTGAGAAAGATACTTACCTCCTTGCACTGCTGCGGTTACCGCTGGACGTCTGGGGTTTAAGCTCTTCTCAGGAGCATCAGATGGGGAAAAAATTCAAATCTGACTGTGCTTGAGGCAGTGAAGCAGAGATCTTATATAGATGGAGTGGAGAGAGGGATTTGGGCACAGGAATCAGGGTTTAAACCTCCACTGAACATTTTCCTGTATTACATTTACTGGGACACAAAATACATGTTTAATTATTCACACAACAGCAAGACATTTTTAAAACGTTAAAGCTTTTAAGCCTACTAAAATATATGCTTTCAGCAGTAGAAAGAAATAAAAAACAAATTGAGACGACACCTTTGATCGCCTCTTCCCTTGGTTAGAATATAAAGTAGATTCGACAGCAAGTAAACGCAGACAAAATAAGTCATGTTTATCCAACATAGAGGTTTCTGGTGAAACTTTATTCACAGCTGCATTATATTTTACAATAAACTGCATATCAATAAAGCAAAGTTGGGTCCATATATAGAGCAGGAAACACTTGCAGTTGTTTTACAGATTGTTCTAGGCAAGATCCATGCACCATTGTATTAACACTGAATTTAATACATTCTGACAGAAACATAATTGAAGAACAGTATAGACAAAAACACAAAACAAACTATCATACTGGATGTGCTTTTGGACCTTAAACAGGAAGACATTAAAGGAAAAAGTCTAAAATGAGAGGAAATGCTGAATGAGAATGACAAGAGTGTTAATGCAGAAATCAATAAATCAAGAAACAGCATCAAAATATGATCCGGTCCCGCAGGCGTGAACAAAAATGCCGACTTGTTGAGGTCACATGTGTATGGCTCTACAAATTAAAAATCACTGGAAATCAGAGATTATGACAGAAGCCTTTCCGATTTAAAGCTTTAGGTTTAAAGTTACAGCAGAATGGCTGCAATTACAATCATATAGTGGATAAATGAAATGTTCACTTTACTGCTTTAACTAAGAGACTTAGAAGAGAAGATGTATTTAAATATAACAATCGCATATACCATAGAGTTAACAGTCCATCATATACATTATATAAATAACATAAAACAAATTTCTGGACTTTGCTCTATTCATTGTAGCGAACACCACTGAACTGTACAATCTGAACAAAAACAGTTTGTCTAGTAACACTAAACAAGCACAAGTCACAGTTTAAAATTCAGTTATAAACCTAAAGTTGAGTTCTTTACCAGAACGACACAAGCATGTCAGAAAAGAACAGATGTTTATGGAAAAGGCACAGAAAAATAATTGATTCATTTGTGAAATGGTCCTCAAGTTAGGTTGCAAATTCACTTAAGTAGGAAGTTTTCTTATAGTAGCTTTAAAATTGCTGGTTGTTCAGCTGGAATGAAGCATGAATGAATATTCACACTACGAATAGGAGACAAAGTTACAGAAATATGTGCTTGCACGAGTAACAGGAGTCCATACTTCAGTATGTACAGTTGTCCAAGTCTGTAAATATGTGCACAGCCATCAGATAAAGTCTGTAGACCACTGAAATGTGCTTCTGCATGTCATTCAACACTCGAAGACTAGAGTTATGAGGATTACAAAAATAATTGAACCTCCCAAAATCTGAAAGTGCTTAAAATTCCTGTTCTGAAAATCAGAATCAGAATGAGCTTTTATTGCCAGGTATGTTTACACATACGAGGAATTTGTTTTTATGACAGAAGCTTCCACAGTGCAACAGAATGACAGTGACAGAACAAAAAACACAGATAATAAAAATAATTTAAAAAATAGAACAAGTAAATAAGGAATAACAATATACAAATTGACAATTGTATGTACAGGTATATTACAATAGGCAGTTTTGTATGTACAGGTATATTATGTGCAAATTGAAATTCCTCAGCTGGCGAAGGAAGTACAGCCTCTGCTGGGCCTTTTTCACAATGGAGTCTATGTGATTGTCCCACTTCAGGTCCTGGGAAATGGTGGTGCCCAGGAATCTGAATGACTCCACTGCAGTCACAGTGCTGTTCATGATGGTGAGTGGGGGGAGAGCAGGGGGGTTTCTCCTGAAGTCCACGATCATCTCCACAGTTTTGAGCGTATTGAGCTCCAGGTTGTTAAGACTGCACCAGACAGCCAGCTCCTTAACCTCCTGTCTGTAAGCGGACTCGTCACCGTCCTGGATGAGGCCGATAAGTGTGGTGTCATCTGCAAACTTCAGGAGCTTGACAGAGGGGTCTTTAGATGTGCAGTCATTGGTGTACAGGGAGAAGAGCAGAGGGGAGAGAACACAGCCCTGAGGAGCTCCAGTGCTGATCGTACGCGTGCTGGATGTGTATTTTCCCAGCCTCACTAGTTGCTGCCTGTCTGTCAGGAAGCTGTTGATCCACTGACAGACGGAGGTGGGCACGGAGAGCTGAGTTAGTTTGGGCAGGAGGAGGTTTGGAATGATAGTGTTAAAGGCTGAGCTGAAGTCCACAAACAGGATCCTCACATAAGTCCCTGGTCTGTCTAGATGTTGCAGAACATAATGCAGTCCCATGTTGACTGCATTATCCACAGACCTGTTTGCTCTGTAGGCAAACTGAAGAGGATCCAGCAAGGGTCCAGTAATATCCTTCAGGTGGGCCAGCACCAGTTTTTCAAAAGACTTCATGACCACAGATGTTAGAGCCACAGGCCTGTAGTCATTTAGTCCTGTAATTTTGGATTTCTTTGGGATGGGGATGATGGTGGAGCATTTGAAGCATGAAGGGAATTCGCACAGCTCCAGTGATCTGTTGAAGATCTGTGTGAAGATGGGGGCCAGCTGGTCAGCACAGGATTTCAGACAGACTGGTGTAACACAATCTGGGTCTGGTGCTTTTTTATTTTTCTGCTTCCGGAAGACCTGGAGCACCTCGTCTTCGCTGATCTGAATTGCAGGTGTGGGGGAGAGGGGGGTTGCTGGAGGTGTTAATGGTTGTGTGGAGAGGTGTTCAGGGCGGGTGTGGGGTGTTTTTTCAAACCTGCAGTAGAACTCATTCAGATCGTCTGCCAGTTGTTGATTCTCATATATGAAATGAGATTCACAATAACAGTACGGAGAATAGTTATTGTTTCCACTATAGCACACTATTGTAAAGTACAGTATCTGCGAAAGTGAAAACCAGAACTGAGGCAACCAAATGAAAGATAGCACCACAGATTAGGAGCTAAAAGCGGGAAAGAACCATTTTCAAGACAAGTATAAACTCGAACCTCAGAGGAACTTTAACTCCAGCGGTTCAAAAATAGCTTTGTATCATTCTGTTGCGTCAACTCCAAAACCATATTAAATGTGGATTCTGGCTGTAATAGTCTTTTTTGAGGTGATCCTCACAGGATGGATTAGAAGAATATTGCACATTGGTAAATTCAGACTAGGGAGTCACTTCTGTGTGTCAGTTAAACTGACATTTTTTTCGCTTGGGCCTAGCGGCCACTGGAGACAAGACTACGACTGAAGGAGAAGCTCACGTCAGAGCTTTTGTGTTTGCCCCAGGCACCAAACAGCACCACAACGATAGTGCTGTTGTCTTCAGATCCGTATTGAAGAGCCTGAGAGGGACAGAAGAGTTTGACAAGGAAAAGAACCAATGAAGTTATAATGCAAATCTTATGCATGTTTAAACCTGCCAAATTCACAATAAAGAAGAGAATAAATGAAGCTGCATGAGTAGTTTTATATGACACTAACAGCACATATCAGAGTATAGTTGTTTTTGCTGGACAAGGAGGTTTATTTATTTATTACATTTGTGTCCTTTTTGTAAACAATCTAATGAATCAGCATTTTACAAATGAAAGGTTCTTCATTGCATTTGATTATTTTCTCTTTTTATTTGGAACTCTCATACAAACCAAAATACATCATCTAAATATCAGGGGTAAAATTAGGAATCTTTGACCAATTTATGTTTCCCATAAAGGGCTGAAGGTAATAACGAGAACATATACTAAAAAAATAATAGTGGATATTGGATTATATGACTCACCTGCTCAGATATGCGTTGTGCGGCCTCTTTAGGGTCGTTACATTGGTTAATGATGTCACAGATCTCTTGACTGTTCATGATTCTTCATTTTGAAAATGTGAAAGTGAATTTAAAAGAAAAAGCTCTCACTGAAATTCATTTAGTCTCTGGTTCTGCGATGACATCTGATGTCTTGAGGTCGAAATCTCCAATGCTGTGTGTCATAGCCAGTCTGCCATTGACGTGCGGTTGACCCAAACTATTCCACTTAATAAAACCTCCAGTCTTGCGTATCCTTCAGAAACAAACACATGGCGATCAAAAGACATGCACTCACAGTACCTCAATCTGCTTGGAGCAATCAGGCTAACTGTACCTTTCTTTTTCATCCTTTCTCTCAGGCGTGTGATCCACGGTGAGTTTGAGGGCTTTGCCTTTGCGGCACAGCATGGCTCGACTGTCCCCCACGCTGCCCACCACCAGCTCAATCCCATCTCTCAGCAGGGCCACAGTGGCCGTGGTCCCTGCACTCAACAGAGAGGCTGTAACACACCAGAGAGCAAGGCAGAATGGTTAGTTTGTGAAGCGTTGAAGGTCACAGAAACAGTACAACACGCAATACAGAGTTTGCATCCGTTTTAGCACAATCACACATAGAAACTAAACAGCTATTTACTCTTAGATTTTCACGTAATGCTAATGCACTATACTACACAATACTGTGCATATTTATGAGGTAGGTACACATTTCTTTGGTAATCAAGTGTCTGATAAAAACAAGTGTAAAGTTAAGCAAAAAAGAGGGAGTTTCCAAAAGGGAATAACAAAATAGCTGATACAGATATAAATTAGCCTATACAATAAGTGTATTATTGAGTGTAAACATTCATCACAACAAGCAAGCCTTGAGCTGTGCCTTTCGGCGCTCGCTAGCAACAGAATCCGCTACAACAAAATGTGAATATTGTATCATTTCTAGTCTTTTATTTGCTATTTACCTTCAATTTATATATGGTAACAATGATATCTGGTATGTTTTTGTTTAACCTAGATGGTTAATATATGTGTAATATCATACAGTAGATCAGGGGTGTCATACTCAGTTCCTGGGGGGCCGCAGCCCTGTAGAGTTTAGTTCCAACCCTGCTCCAACACACAAACCATGTAGCAGTGTTGCTAACTGATTTCAATTGAAAGTAGTTAAAACTGGTAGCTAAATGTCACTAGATGACATAATAATGGTAAATTCACTGATCTATATAAAGATGAATATAGATCAGTGGGCAAGATTTTAGATAAGGTTTGTCCAATAAGTTGCTATGTTTGTCCCTAAACTTTTGAAAAAAGTCTCAAAAGGGGTGGGGAAGTCGCTAAATCTAGCTACAAAATTGCTAAATTGGTAACACTGCCATGTAGTTTTCAATTGAGCCTGAAGGATGTGATTAGTTGGATCAGGTGTGTTTAATTAGGGTTGGAACTAAACTCTGCAGGGCTCCGGCCCTCCAGGAATTGAGTTTGACACCCCTGTAGTAGATCATTTCTTAGTGTCGTTTTTTTTTTTAGCTGCACCAACCGCCTATGTGAGCCAATCAGATCCCTCTTTTTCGTAGACGGGGTTCAATCAGTTGATTGGCCAGACTAATGTGATTGACATGGATCTAAACCAATGAGTTAGAAGAAACAGTAGTGGGCGTTCTAAACTCAGAAGGTTGTGAAATTTTTATTTTATTTTTTTTTTTATTGCAGAATTTGTAAAAACTTACAAGAACAGGAAAAAAAAAACATGGGTGTATTCTTACAAAGAACAATCCTAAAACACAAGGACAGAAGAAAACATAAAATGGGTTTGCACATATCAAGTTATGGTATTTTCCAAACAGAGAAAAAAAAAATCACAAAGATAAAATTACAACATCTTTTAAGAAAAATTGTCATAATACATCAAATATTTGGCACTCCCCCTGCTATTTGCAAGTCCAAGAGATTAAACAAGAGAATCAAATTCAGCAAGGAAAAGGGGGAAAGACAAAGGAGATTCAAGCCATTTTTGCCCACGAATGAAGAACTTCGCACTCAACATAAGGAAATTAACAACATATTCAGCAGACAGTAGCCTTGAATTTTCACAATAAAAAATAACATTTTTGAGGACAAAGGTACAAAAACAGGGTAGTGTCGTCTGCTAGCTGGGCAATTTTGATCTCCCTGTCAAACACCGAAATCCCTTCCAAATTTTCATCCTGGTCAATTCCCAGGCAAAGCAACTCTGCGGCCAAAAGAAATAAAAATGGGGAGACCGAACAGCCCTGTCCGACACCACGATACACGCCAAACCTCCTAGAAGTGTCAAAGTTAACGATCACTGAGCTGTTAATACCTCTATAAAACATGGTTACAGTATCTATGAATGCTTTACCAAATCCAAATAATTCTAGAGTACGAAAAAGAAATTTGTGTTCTATGGAGTCGAAAGCTTTATGAAAGTCAAGAAAGAGTATGAGACCATCTGAATGAATTAGATCAGAATAATCCAGCAAGTCCAGTACTAATCTTATGTTGTTAGAAATGTGACGGCCTTTCATGAAACCAGATTGAGATTCTGAAATAACATTGTCTAAAGCATAACTTAATCGTTTTTTTTTTTTTCATAGACAGAGGCTAATATTTTATAATCTAATGTTAACAAAGAAATAGGTCGCCAATTATCGATTACTAAAGGATCCTTGTCTGGTTTAGGTATAAGGGAGATGATTCCCTGTTTCATAGTAGGCTAGCAGTCATATCTCCCTGACTGATGCATTCCTTTAAAAAAAAAATAAAAAAATAGCTTTTCTTTTCAGATTGTCACGCAAACCTCGAACATTCAATGTTTCAATAGACAAAGATTTGAACTTGTACTCCATAAGAAGAACCACCAAACAATTTAAACAAAAACAACACAAGAATAGCTTTCTTTAGTTTTACCTTAAATGTAAAGGGAGAGGTGATTAATAACCTATAAAATATATTGGCTTCAAGGTGAAAAACAATTAAAGGGGAAAAAAAGTCAGGATTAATAAAAAAGGATAACAACAATTAAGGAGGATTAAACTTAACTTCCATCTTACACACAACTTTAAATAATTTTTATGCAGATATAGTGTTGTTAACCGTTTTACGCGTTTTAGAATATTGCATGAGAAAGGTAGCCAGTGCAGTCAGTAACTCAGCTTAGGTAACATCTGAATAGAAGACTTGCTTCCCATCAATCAAAGCA
>CM077225.1:32465667-32468167 GCA_039654775.1 Spinibarbus caldwelli | reverse complement strand
GGTCAGTTGTTCGTATGGGGTGAGAACTCTCACGGTCAGCTGGGTTTGAGGAAAGATCATCCCTGCTCTCCGTCTGCTCAACGTGTTCAGAGTCTGAGTGGGATCCCACCGGCTCAGATCAGCGCTGGAGGAGACCACAGCTTTGTGTTGTCTCTCTCTGGAGTCGTGTTTGGATGGGGAAAGAACTCTGCTGGACAGCTGGGCCTCGGAGACACTACAGGTCTTTATATTTCATCATGTAAAAACTAAATCGGTAACAGTATGACAGTACATATAAATGTACTAAATTTGTGCAATACTGTGTCAAATATATATCAAAGCATGAATATGATGGGAGTTACAAATTTACTGTTTTTCCACCACAGACAGATACGTCCCAACAGTTGTAAATAGTCTGAACTGGAAGAAAACTGTGTCCATCTCATGTGGAGGAGAACACACTGCCACTTTATCAAAGGTATGGTCATCATATATATTATGCTGCGTTTAGCATAAAAGTATACAGCAAACTGGACAGAAAGTGTAATAAATGTTTCATGTTTCAGGGGGGCACAGTATTCACATTTGGATCAGGAGGTTATGGCCAGCTTGGACACAACTCATTTAGAGATGAACATCATCCGCGGGTGGTTTCTGAACTGTGGGGATCTAAAGTGTCACAGGTCACATGTGGGAGGTAAAGACTATTCATAAACTTTATTAACAATCAGCATCTCAGAGCAGTAGTAAGGATTTCTTTCCTCACATGATTAACATGTTTGATGTTTGAGTTCTGCTCAGTAATTAGACATTTGATTCTTTTTTGCATAAAGACATCACACGCTTGTATCAGTTGCATCATCAAAGCTGATCTACTCATTTGGATGTGGGATGCAAGGGAAGCTGGGAAATAGCAAAATGATCAAGAAGTCTGTGCCTTTCCCTGTGGATCTTTCAACTAGTAAATAAAAATCATCCTATATAAATAGGCTATTTTGTTATGAATATTTTTGTATTCATGATGATGCTCAGAGATCTAAACTAAGTAATTTTTGCACACAGAATATAATCATGAATATACGATTGAAAAAATCATTGCTGGGGAGAATCATTCCTTTGCCTTGTTTTTCAAAGTAAGACAGACAGTTTTCATTCATTAATAGTTTAAATTATTGCTGCACTCTGATTACTTATGTTTTGACTTTTGCAGGATCTTGGGAATGAGTCTGCAAAGTCTAAACCCAATCCTAGTAGAGGGGTTTTGACATTAAATGACAGAATGATTGAGCGCTGGGTGTCTGAAAGTGACTCATGGGCAACAATAAAGAAGTGAGTGTTTGACTCAGTTCTGTAGACAGAGCTTCCGTTTTCGTAATGTGTTGAAACCAGCATTTAAGTGTATTATGTCCACATCACTCTAAATTGACTATATTTACAGGGAAATAAAAAAAGTGTTCTCCTCCGCAGCCTGTTTGAATGGAAGTTTTCTGAAAGCAAGGTAACTCAGAAATTCATAGATACGTCTTGCAATTTGTGAAAGCATCACAAATACTTATGTACGTTTTTGTTTTTGTAGTCATGATGAACAGGATTTTGAGCTGGCTGACAAAGCTTTTTCAAAGTTATTAGGGAATGAAAAGGTGATATCAAAGGTAATAGAAAATCCAAAATATTCAGTTTGTTACATTTTACATTAAACGATGCAACTGAATGTAATACTTTTAGGTGCTGAAAGGATTTTTCCGTCATCTGTGTGGTGTCTATTTACTTTCACAAACTAAAGAAAAATAAAGTCAAAATTATTTGAGACAACTAAACTCTATTCAACCTGAAATTCCTTTAATTTGTATATCACAGGTAGTGAAGGTGGTTCAACAGACACTGCTGCCATCTCTGAATCTAAATCCAGTTGGTGAGGAATCGCTCAGACTTTACGTTTTTCTCCCTGAGCTCATCAGACGTCTCCAGAAACAGCAACGAACCGAACTCACTGAAGCTCTGGCCTCCAAAATCCTTCAGCTGAAGGTTTTAGGTAAAGCTGGAAGACCTTTTCAGCCTTTGTGTTGTTGTTTTTGTTGTATTTTTATGTATTTTTATGTTATATTCTCAGAGAAGTACTGGTCCAAACTCCCTGATGATTGGCTCAAAAGCCTGGTGAAGTTATTTCACAAAGCATCTGCTGAGCTGATTGGCCAGATTTCTTGTGGTGAAATTAATCAGGATACACAACACTTGGAGAACTTTTTGCAGATTCTTAAGATGGTCTATCAGGTGACTTTTTCACATATTGGGTCACAAGATAAAATTTAACCTTGTCATTGTATAATAGTTGTTTATACTTTGTTGTGAAGGTCTGCTGCAGTGCCAACAGAGACGTCACAAACAGGGACTTCATCATTCATGAGATCAATGATCTACTAGATACGGTAAAAACCAAAGCAATAGTGAATTCTGTTGCACAGAAATGTGTTCCTTTTTTACATCTCATTTTCTACATCAATAGCTACAAGCCACCATGGAA